>WJFB01001634.1:0-28501 GCA_009870185.1 Pygmarrhopalites habei
CATCAAAAGTAGATGTGACAACAGAATTAAGAAGATTTTTGACGGAGAAAAGGATTCTCAAGTTAGAGTTGAAAAACTCAAGTCGGAAAAGGAACGACTGGAAAAGCTAGTTGATGATGGACAGGGGTCATCGTCAAAGTGTACCTCATGGACAAACGAGTCTATTATCAAATTATTACAGTACAGAATACATCATCCCTCAGACTGGAACAATGTGGAAACAGTCATGGCTCCTCGAACGAAAAACCAATGTAGAGCTAGGATTGACTACTTGAATACGAAGTATGCAGGTCAATCTATTTCTGACATTTTGTTCGAAGTTCGAAGTCAAACTATAGTCAAATCCAGTTCGGAGCCCTGGTCAGACGAGGAGACTTTTCAATTTCTTCAAATTACTCAACAAAATAACACTGAGAATATGGATTTAATTTCAAATCAACTAAAGAGTAGAGATAGTGCTCAATGTGAACAACAGTGGAAAACTATTTCAGATGCGTACAGTACACGTCGATTCTGGTCGGAGGAGGAAATTCACAATTTGAAAAAATATGAACAAGAGTTCAGAGGTCAAACAGGGAAATGGATTAGTCTCAATGAAATTGAAGAGCAGGAGTCCAACTGCGTGCAGGAGACAACACAATCAAAAAAAGAAATGATTTGGACCTCTTTAGACAACTCTAAACTGGATGAATCAGTTAAAATTCAAAATGTTCCACAGTCTCAGATCAACTGGACTGTTGTGTCTCAAACTTTGGGAAAATTACCTTTTGCTTGTAGAACACAGTGGTATAATGTTGTGAATCAAAATATCCATCATGGACAGTGGACACAGGCAGAGGAAGATCAACTAAGGGACATTAAGGAGAAAAATCCATCATTTGACTGGTATCAAGTGTCCGACAGTATGGTGAACAGATCAGCAGTTCAATGTCGTCAGAGGTACATTTAGATTGCATCAAGTTTCATGTTTGTACAATTATTATTTTACTACACAGTGATAGTAGTACTAAAAGTAAAAATTGTACTACGTATGTATTTATAGGTGGTCCAGTTATGCAGATCCCAATTTGTGTACAGATGAATAGAGTGTGGAAGATATTGAAAATTTGGAGAAGGGTCTAGCTCATCATGGGAGAAATGGTTTGAAAATTAAAAAGCACTATTTGCCAAGGAGAAGTATTGTGAGTATTCGTAATCACATGAGAAGTTTACAACGATCCAATGTCCGAGAACAATTAGAAAAAGTTGACTGTCGTTCAATTGGACCCTTGGTTAAGGAGGCCTTGGCAAGACTTGACGAGGATGAAGGCTCAATATTGGAATCTATTATTAACTATTTTGATAACAATCATTCTGAATTGGATATGACTATCATTCGTCCCTCAATCCTAAGATTCTTGAAGAGAGCAGTGCAAGCCAAGAAGAGACCCTCAGTTGAAAAGGTGCTTCTGAATGATGCTACATTGTACAAGTTGATCTCATTTCCTAGTCGTCAGAAGAAAAGAGTCAAGTGGCCTGTCCCGGTGAGTCAATTGTTTTTAAACAAATACAATTTTGAATTGAAATGTTTATTTGATGTGGGCTCTGCCCTCTCAATGGATAGGCACATCATTTTTTACATACATTTTAAATACAAGTGAATAACAAGATTGTCATTTTGAGTTGATGCAAGTATTTTCTAATTAATTAACTTTTGCGATCAAAGAAAAAGAAATAAACAGTAATTAAGTGCCCTTTCTGGGGAGCGATAAATTATATCGCGGAGGAAGGAGCGATGAATTTTATCACCGAAGGGAAAGTTAACTAACTAGTTACATCCGAGCTTTAACACATTCTTTTACAAAGTTGTAGATCTTTAGACAATTAGTTTCATTTAATTTGTCGTAGAATTTTTTATTTTTATAGTTTTTTATATCGATATCCTTATATTTATGTATAATATTTTTGTAGTGTTTACAATCAGTCAAAAAATGCTCTAAATCTTCCAGGACATTGTCTAAACAAATACAATTTATGATTCATTTATGTGAATATGTGTCATTGAATTTGTTGTTGTAGGAATCTGTCAAAAAGGTTCTGACTGAAAAGATTTCCTTCTGTGTGGAACGTATAAAGTCATATTTAGAAGTAAGTACTTTTGTATCTGTCTGTGTACAGTGTACACTGTCATTCATAACATACATAATTGAAATTTGGTCACAGGAAAATTCGGATCGAATGAGTACACATCGTAAGGGTCCAGTACATCCTATCGATGACCGGGGGATTTATTGGGACGGGACACAATTTCAATGCAGAATAATTGTGGAGTCAGACAGATGTAAGATTGAATATTAATAATAATTACTATTGTACTATTTAATTCCTCATACATATTTGTAGTACACATTTATGAATATCCGCTTTGGGTTTCAGCTTTGTCATCCGTTTTTGCTGGTCCGTACTTTCAACCCGTTGGTAAAGTTGTTCAAGGACCAGTTGATGATGATGAGGATGAAATTTTAGTTGCTGACCCACAAGTAGCTGTAGGAGGAGGAGAGGATCCAAATGAAGATCCAGATAAATTCAAGCGTTGGATGATTGGTTTTTGTCGACTAGTTACATTCTGGATCAATTTGAAGAATGCTCTGGTCCAACTTCATGCTGGTTATGGATGTGGACATGCTCACATAGCATATTGTCGATACGTAAGTATATCAAACTACCTATTTGAAAGAAACTTCTAATTTGTGTGAAATGTATATCATAGATAATAGGAATACTCAAACACAATGACTAATTCTTGTCAATCACAGATGTGGGAGATGGACTTGTCTCGTTTTGACAACGTACCTTACTCCATTAATGACCCTAAAGAAAAAGAAACCGACGACGTGACTGAAGAGACTGACCCAGTTATGGATAATGAACCCAAGGTTAAGAATTGGAAGTTGAAGAAACTCCGAGAGAAGGAGGAATTGACTGAAGACGAGTTGAAGGAGAAGAAGCGACAGAGGAACAAGAAGAAGAAGATCCAGAGGAAGAGTCAAAAGTGCGTCAATGTGGCTGAGAAAGTCAAGTTTTTGTTAGATATTTCTGTCATGATCATGTTCATGTTCAGTGTCTTCGCCGTACAATGAATTCTCTGATGAGTGTATTTTGTTTATTTTTCAACGTATAGAACATGGTGGTCTCTCTTTGACTCAAGAGGGAATTGACCTTCGTAATGATATTTTTGCTAATAATCCTGACTTGAAAGCTCAATTTGAAGCGACTGTCTTTGAAATTTAGAAATTACCTGTTATGGTTGTCACACTAAACAATTGTTGTATAACTGGAATAAATGAACTGATGTAGAATAAAAAATAATAATTATCATGTACGCTTCGTGTAATTTTTTATGGACAACTATATGATTCACAATAATTAATTATTAATAATAATAATAAATTTATTACATTATATACTATAGAGGAATTCGTCAAGTTCTCTGTGCCATGGTAGGCCACTCACTCACAAGTCATTACCAGTCACAATTAAGAGGATGTTTCTGTACGAATGTATTAAGTATATTTCTTTGTTTTTTTTGAAGGTGCTACTGGGCTATCACTTATTTGTTAGTTATGTACTGGGTTATGGTGATGGAAATTTAGACTTGTGCGAGAAAATTCTAAAGCAACAGTTAGCCGTGAGTTTCTATTCAGTACATATTAGAGTTTTGCAGTAGATTTAAAGAAAAGACATATTTTATGTTGGTTGTTTACTTTACAGATGTATCCGGATGGTGTTTGGTTTAATTTTTTCCAAGCTAGACTGGAATATGTGAAGGGTCATATTGATGAATCCATAGAATGGTATACAAAGGCCTGGCAGTCGCAGAGCGACTGGGTTCAATTTCATCATCTGTGTTACTGGGAGCTGGTAAGTAAATGAACTAACAAGCATAATTTATAACCAGCAATTACTTTTAAAACAATTACTTCTTGTTTAACATATCAGATGTGGGCTCACTGTTGTAAACAAAATTGGGTAAGAATTCGTTTAACTTGACTCAAATTTGTTTTATGAATTTGACCCTCCATTAACTTGTATCAATTGTTCAATTTAAAGAATTCAAGTCGAGATTTTGCCGACCTTTTACTCCATGAGAGCAGATGGTCACGGACAATCTACGGGTGAGTATACATATATAATTAGTCTGACATGGTTCATGTGTAAATTTTTAATATAATGTTGTACCTTTTGTATCTTAAATAGGTTTCAAAAAGCCTCGTTCATGTGTATGATGTACGAAAAATTAGAGCGTGACGAGAGAGAAGAATTACTACAACTTTTTAAGTAAAATTGGATTATTATTTTCTCTGATTCATAATTTTATATGAACAGGTATTTGGACAAAAATAATTGTATCATCTTGTTTATTTTGAAAATTTTATAGAGATATTCCAAATTGGAAACAGAGAATAGCTGGGAAATCTATTCCAATGGAGAAATTTGCTGTGAAAAAGTGTGAAAGATTTTTTGCTCAAGGGAATCGATTGGTACTTCCTGCAATAGAACTTTTGTATTTATGGAATGGATTCAAAATTCTGGGGAAACAAATGGCTCTTGTTCAACCTCTCCTCTTGCTCATTGAGAAGCACATAAATATTCTAGAGAAAAACAAAGATAAAGGTGAGGATCATCGTTGACGTATTCTATTTCTTTCCTCAAATATTGTTGATGTTGAATGATTGTACAATATTTTTCTCTTTTGTATCCTTCTCTTAGACGATATATATTTTATCGACAACTACTGTCTCCTCCTCTTACTTAAAGCAATGTGTTTAAAGTACATGCAAAGCCCAATGCAGGTAAGGATGATTACAACTCTATAGTTATCGTTTGGACAAGTAATGAATAGAAATGAGTGTTCAATTATAACCTTATTAAACGCAGGCGGAGGAAACGTTAAGAAAAGTGATCTCACATGAAAATAATCTCGTCTCTGACCATTACCTTCCCCCCTACGCCACATATGAACTTGGAATCATACTGGGTAACGTTTTTCAGAAACCAATGTTACAGAACTATTATAAATCTTCTTTTTTTGAAATCCATGATGCTTCTCAACCAATGATAACAGCCATGATGAATGTGATGTCTCTTAAATTTTGATGATAACAACATGTATACTCTATCCTTAGCTCAAATTCATGGTAAAAAGGAACTAGCCATATCTACCCTGGAATCTGCAAAGTACGGCACATACTATCTACAATACATCTTTCTTGACCGTTTATTGTTATGTCTATGATTCATCTCTATCTGAGTTAATTCAATAATGATGGATTGATTAATGATTTTACCTTGTTTTCGTTTCCTTTCTTCTACAGAACTCAGTATAAAGGTAATCTAAAGTTTTTGATACATAGCGTATTATTTTAAGAAACCTCAAATTCATGTCAAATAAGTCTTTAATCAAACACTTGCTTGTTCTTTTTTCCCTAACAGGTTATGCACTGGAATCCCGGCTTCACTTCAGAATTCATTCTGCCTTGGCTGATTTAAAACATACGAAACTATCATCATCTTTACCCGCCTTCAATAGCCTGAATGATAACACGATTCCCATTTAGTACGCCATCCATGCTGTGTGTCCTGCATCCTTCTCTCATCCAGTCTCTCGTACATTCGTTCTTCCTCAAACATGTGAATTATTTCAGTAGATGTGATACAAAAAAAGAGTCGTATAATAATAATAAGAACAGAATAAATATATATATATAGAAAGAGAGAAAAAGTATACTCGTCTTTACAAGAGTCTAAAAAAATACTTACGTAGCACTAGTAGAGATTCTCCTCTACGCATACATATTGTATATGTATGAACGGGCACCTACTTCAGGGGACCTAAAGTTACTTATGTTTTTTTTTGTTTCCACACGTACAGTTTGTACACATACACACACTCACTCTCACACACATTTCCTGAGTACGAACAATCTGAGGCAGCTAGAGAGTGTTCAGTCCCAATCTCAAAGTCCTCTATAATAATATACTTATATGTTGAATAAAGAAGCCCACTGGAAGAGGAGGAAAAGGGAAAGAAGAGGAAAAACTTGTTTGATGCAATTCAATTTAAATTGTTTCTTTGCCATCCTTATCGTGTTACTTATTTATTTATTTACAGCGGAGCTCATGCTCATAATATACTATGGTCTCTTTCATGTTATTCTTGTCGTCATCCTGAGAGAAGGGATGATATGGTCCAAGAGGGAGAAACGTCTTGATATATGAAAAAATCCTCAGTTCTGTGTGTGTACTATGTCAAAGAATTATACGCGAATTTTTTTTTGTAATACCACGTGCTAATATTACCAAATGTGAGAAAAAGATAAATATTGAACTAGTTCCATAATACACAAAAAAAGAAGTCATGATATATCATACATGAATATATATTCGATAATATATATATAGCATTATTAAAACAAATATACGACATATATAGTTTATACAGCGTCCCTGTGTTACAAGAGAAAGTATACATACCTATATACCCAAAATATAAAATGTATAACTAAACATGGAGTTGTTGGTTCATGCTACAGATATTATATGAAAAATAATAAATTATTTATCAAAGCAATAAGTACTCAAGAACTATTTTAATGAGTTTTTCTCGCTCTCGCTTGCTCGTCCTCTTTCTCTCTCACTCCCAGTGATATAACTAGTATTCTGATTACATCAACGAGCTTCGTTCTTCTTCATCTCTCATTCCATTTCTTTTGTGTGACATAATAAATACATACACTTGAGATAAATTTTGTGAGTCTAGTCCACCCTAAGATACAGTAGTTAGTAGCATCCTCGTCATCAAATGGGAAGAGTTACTTAGTTCTAATAATTTCTCTTTAAGCTCACTATTGGACATGAAATTTTGACTAGATTCATTTTCATCTTCCCCACATTTCTCATTAGAACTATTTTTTTAAGATGACACCATCTCAATAATGAAATACTGTCCATATATATTTCTTCCACCCAACTCACATTGTCACATTTGCCTAGCCTGGCGTAATACTAGCAGTGTGTCGAATCTTTATAGTAAAATGGATAGAAAGAAGAAGCTCCACCAACCAAGCACACACTAACAATGAATGGTAAGTTGTCTGTTGTAATGCGCATCATGCCGTTTATAAATTTGCAGAGTCTACCCGGGTCTTTGGTTGGTCTGGTCTTTTTCTAAGGAAAATCTTTAGAGACTCTGTTTCTCCATTCGATTACATACACAACGCACACAAACTCACAGTTATGTATAGGACGGCTGTTGTTGTTTGCCAGTGGTTTGTGTCTGTGGCTACTACACAGTCTGATGCTAACAAATCGTTTCTCGTAATTTTGTTTCGCTCATCGTCAGTGAAAACTTTTTCTCATTCTGAATCCTCAGCTTTCTCTCTCACTCTCTCTCTCTCTCTGCCTCCTCCTCCACTTGTCAGACTTCTATTTTCCCAACCAACCCGGAACCCGGACCAAGTTTTTGGTTAGGGTTAGAACAATCTCCCTCCTTTCCACAAACTGATGCCTCTCTACTTCTTTCAATAAGTTTAAAACCATTTGTGGTAAAAAATAAGCTCTGTCTGTCCTGGGAAAAAAAGTTTGAGTCGTATTATTATTACCATTTTCCCTGTTATAGTAGTTAGTGTCAATCAGACAAAACTGAATGTTTTGCATTGGCATGCCATACTTTGAAAATTATGTAATTTTTTTGTTAAATTGTGTGTGTATCATTAATATATTTATCGTAGTTTTTCATAATCTTTATGCAAACGACAGGGATAACAACACGAGAGAAAGAGAAAGTCTCGTATTGGATTACATGGAAATAAACATATTTTATGATACTCGACGATTCACCCGTCTCTCGCTCCCCTCTTTTTCATCTTATACAATTTAGGCAGGGAGGACGATCCAACTTTTTTCATAATCTTGGGGTATTATTTTCATATCCTCCCCAAGTATTTCTTGTATATTTTTCCAGTTTTTTTCCCTTCATTTTCAACCACCTCGTCTCATGTCATAATTACACAATACAGGAGGAGAAGGAGCCAACGCCGGTTCAATGTTGACTCCTTGTGTGTGTGTGTGGTTCTGAGAACTGAATTGAGATGGAACAAAGTGAAATTCCTGGATAAACTCTTTTTCCCCTTGGTTTTTTTGCACAAGTTCCTCGCATCCATGGCTCCTTATGTCTTCAAGAAGAGATGAAGAAAGAGAAGAGGGAGGAGGAGGAGGCGAAAGATGGAGAGTTCCAAAGTCATTTCATATGCAATGTTATCTCTTCAAGCGGAGCATTCAAGTGTACTTTCGGGGAAATGCTTGATTTACGGTATTTTCTGCTATAAATTTCAATGTCCCGACCTGTAATATGTCATTCGGCCTCTCTCCCTCTCTGAGTAGTATGAGTACGTGAGGATCCTCCACTCTTATACTTTCGTGTCCAACAGACGTATGATGTAAGAGGGAGAGAGAGGGAGGAGGAGGAAAGAGCACACAGCCTCTCTTTCCCTCTAATATTGCAGCTATCTCTCACATTACATTTTTTAACCAGTGCACTAGCATCTGTCTCCAGCTCCAGCTCTCCAAAAAAATATTGTAGGAATATCCAAAGAGCGTTAAAATATTAAAACAAAAATGTGTATTTAAGAAAAAAAGGGAAAGGAGAGAGGAGAGTAGTCTAAATATATTTGCTCCAATTCCTTCACTCTCTAAACATTCAGCACTTTTCTTTTACCCTGTGCCTATCTGTGTGTCTGTATTCTGTTGGGAATTTTGTAAATTTCCAGTTCAATCGTTGATTCTGCGGCTCTTTTTCAGTCTAGACAGCTGCAGTGCATAGGAATTGCATAAGAAATTTTTGCATTTAGAATGGCCAGAGTGTGTATGGAAATTTTCATCGTCGTCTCAATCCACAACCCACCTCCTTCTCCTCCTCCTCCTCCTCTGCAATACTGAAATAGAAAAAAAGATAGTCTTGAATGAGTCGGATTCATCGTACATTAATACTTAATAGACTCCATCTCTTCGGATGAGAACAAGTTGTGTGTTTTTTCTCAAAAAAAATATTAAAGGTCATTCAACTCAAAATCCTCCTCCTCCTCATATTTTTTCATCGCTAACCATTTTTTTGATGGTAAGGTAAGTAAAGTAATGTGTGGCATGACATGAACCGATTAATTTGGATACAGTACAGTTCGATACATTTTGAGTAGTTGATCAAAGATGAATCATCATTGTATATATTTATACAAGGATGAAAGTAGGTATTTGGAAGGTAATTTGTTGTTGTTGGATTTTCAGTTTACATTAAAATCCCCTCCCTCTCCACACACACACACACACAAACACACAATCAAAATCCCTGACCGTACAAATGTGGGGGATGACGTGTCGATAATCAATAATGATTAAAGAGCACTACTAAGATTACAATCGATCGTTGAGAGGGGAAGGCAGAAGTATAAATACGATTAGATATTGCATGTTCCGCTCCGTCCATCCAGTCTCCTCGTATTAGGTATTTACTATTCGAAATATTTTAGAGGGAGAGAGAGAAAAGAAGAAAAATTTTGAGAAGGAAGAGAAAAAAAATCTCCACGCCCACATGAACGATAAATCAAACTTTTTTGATTTCCCTTTCATTTCTCCTTACCTTGTGAACTTTTGTATGTATACACCTACTCACACACTCACTCAGCACGCATTCGACATGTACATGTACAGTAGTGTCGTATCAAGATTAATAATTCTTCCACCCTCCACTCTCTGACTTGGGAGTGGAGGGCAAACATGTTAAAATACAAAGAGAAGAGAGAGGGAGAAAGTGAAAGAGGATATATCGAAGGAGAAAGGTAGGAGGAGAAAGCAAAGGTACTCGTTTTACAGAGTTGACTAAGATGTACATGGATATTTTGTAAATTAAGAGAGAAAGAAAAAGTTTTTTGGATGATCCTACTTTGTTTCTATAATAATAATTTAATAATTTTAATTGAAACTGGGGACCCTAAATCTCTCCTCCTCTTTTCCTCCTCCCACAGAAAGAACTGGATTTGTACGTACATATTTGTGAGTGGGTTTGACTATGGAAGAAAAAGGTTAATGGGTAGATGGAAAACAAATTTAGATAGAGCAATAGAAAAGTGAAATATGATGGGATCTAAGTATGATACTCTTCCTCCGTAATATTAGTCGATCCTTGTTTCACCTCCATCTCTGTGTAAAAGTCCTTTGACGTTTATTCTCCATTTCCCGACAATCTATGAGCCTCCTCCTCCTATACCTACATGTTGTTCCCTCACCTTCTTATCGATGGAACGGAGGACCGTCCACGTTTTATTAATTACACATTCGGAGCCTGGAAGCAATTCATGAGAGACCTCAACTCACTACACACTGTAGTCTCTCCCTCCCTGTAATTTTGAGTGCAGTGTGTATTACTATACCTATGTGCTTTGGTGTGTGTGTGCGTGTGTGGGGTAAATGAGACTAAATTTTGAAGTTGGCAAACAATCTCATCAGCTTATGCTTCGTTTATGGGCGTAGTTCTCTCTCCCTCCCCGACTGTATGAATATGAATAAATGCAGAGCAGACCGTGTAAGCCTCTTAAGGCAATGTTTTTAACCAGTGGGTAGATATTAAGGTGAAAGTGGAAAGGTAGACTCTTTCTCCCGTTCTCTTTTTCACATAGTCAACCTACATATAATGGGATATAATGTAGAGAAAGAACCTTTTGAATATTCATGAAAACTCATGGAAAAAGCACACACACACACTCACATTATTTAAATATATACAAAAATATAACGGAGAAAATTAAGGAAAAGGCTCATGTTCTATATTATTATGAGCACAGAGAGAGAAAGAGAACTGGGAGTTCTCCCACACTCTCAGCATTGTACATTCATAACTGTAAGATAGATCTAGGTTAAGCCAATTGTAAAAGACAACAGTGGGGAGCAGGAGCGGGAGAGAGATACAGACATTCTCATCTGCATTAAATGTTGCGAATCTGGGAATAAAAGTTTTACATACAACTTTCTTTCACATGTACTGTATGGAGGGAATGAAAAGAGAAAGTGTGTGTGTGTGTGTTGACTATGGTAAGTACATACAATTGTGAACGTATTCAAAAAGAGTGGACTCCCTATATAGTATACACGTTTATCACAACCTCCTGTTTCACGTGTCAATGTGGCCAATGGACTAGATTTATTATGTATAGGAAGAAGATAAATGTGGAAGAGAGGGAGAGAGTGAGAGTGAGTGAAACTCACTCGAGATTTTCTGTGTGAATGTGACATGGTATAGGTATTGTGTGTGTGTGTAAAGTTGAACAAACACACAAGTAGTTTCATACCAAAATGTTCCTTTTTCCTTTCAAAAAAGCACGCTTTCACTCTCTCTTCACGTTTACACACATTGATAGCTATACATAATCCAATATATTTGTTGTGAAAGAGAATACCTGCCTACTAAAGAGAATGATAAAGAGACACGGACAGAGAGAGAGATGGAGAGTACAATGCTACATCATGTGTAATCAAGCAAAAGGGACGAGAAGGAATGAGGTATAACAAGACAAAAGATAGTCTCTCTCTTTCTCTCATTATACTTCTCAGGTAAAATTGCTTCCTTGTGAAGGACGAAAGAACAGGAAGAATTGTTTTCTCCCTCCTTCTCTATCTCTCTCTCTCTCTTTCTTTACCTTTCACTCGCATCAGCCAGTGAGACGAGTAGGCTGGGAGGGCAGACCGAGAACACAATGGCAAAATGAAGAGAGAGTGAAAGAGTGAAGGGGGTGAAGATGGAGTGGATAAAGTACAATACGTGTGTGTGTGTGCCGTGTGTACACAAATTTGGCCAGTAGCTATAATGTCTACACATACACATACACACACATAAATGTGTATCAGATAAAGTGTAACTAACTTTATATCATGATGTGCAGTCTCACATGTACGGACCTCCTCCTCCTTGTTATTGTTTCCACCGTTTTTCCTGTACCAGGCCGGAAAGGTGTGAAATATATTTTGTGGGATGTACAAATATCCTTGTTATGTGTCTGCAAGTGTGGTGTGTGTGTGTGTGTTGGTTGTTGTTCTGAAAACCAATTATTTACAATTACCCTCACAATCAAATATGTGTGCTGAAATTGGTTTTTGAAGACACAGTCAGTCAATACTCCTCCTTCTTCTCCTTCATCTCTTCCCAAATTCGTTTCATTATCGCCATTCTGCCGTCAAGATGTGTTCGGAGATGAGCTCTTCTCCCAACCCACACGTTACCATTTTGGAGGGAGAGAGAGAGGAAGAAGAAAAGGACGAAGAGGGAAATTAGGAGGAGGAAGAGGAGGAGAGGGATGTACGGCCACAGAAATTTATCGATTTATATATATATATATATATATATATCCTTCACGATGACGACCACCCCACCCCACCATCATCCTCCTCCTCAAAGACGGGTAGAATCGGAGGACGAGAATGACGGCGTCGTCTTGAGCGTGAATAGCTTAGTGGAATTTTATCTAGAAATATAAATCTTGAGGATTTGATTTATATTTTCAGTGTCAGTCCATGATCGAGTAGGTTTTCAGAGACGAAGGGATATATTGGTAAATGGTGGGTGTAATTATTTGAGGGTGAGTCAGATTGAATCACATTCACACACACACCCCCCACTTCATGGTGCTAAAGTATGTATATTTTGTTTCCGTATGTGTGTATTTAACTACCGAGTTTTTATCTCTAGCCAACATCTCTCTCTCTCCACTGTAGTAGTGGGTGTGGTTTGTGGGTTATAGTTATACGACCAAGTCAAAAACTAGAGTCTCTGTAATTAAGATATGGCTGAGATGATGATGTTGTGGGTATAGGAAAGAGAGAGAAGAAGAAGGAGAGAGACAGAATTTATTGGAAAAGTTGAAAAGTCATCATTAAACAAGAATTAAGGGGGATTGAGTATTAGAGACACAAATAAAATGCGTGGAAAGTGTGTGTGTGTGTGTGCGTACAGTCGTGTCTTAATGACACATTGGACCGGAATCTTTAGTTTATGGTTGTGTGGATGTGTGTATGATTATGTAGAAGAGAGATATCTTTATGCATCTTTTTAATTATCTGATAGATTACTTGAGGAGACTCTGTTTCTGTGAGAGAGAGTTATACACTGGTTCCCTTGAATTGTCAAATTTCTCTCCTCTTACGTCTCTCTCTCTATAAAATGAGACTCAATTGAAGGATCCACTGCCTCTCTATCAGGATGTATTACAAGTTATGGATACTTCTGGAGAGCGTGTCTTATTTATAGACATGGATATAATGTAGTTGAGGGGATCTAAACTGAGAAAATTAATTAAAATATTTTGTACAGGGCGGATGAGGAGGAGGAGGAAAGGATAGGAGTATCTATTCGGGACTTTATTAAAGTAAATAGAGAGAGGAGAGAGAAACGTGGGGAAAATGATCGTCCTCTTCTTCTATTCCTAATAAAATAGTATATACAGAAATGTACACATACAAGCTCACATTGTAGAGGATATTTGGATGTGAAATATATTACTTGTGAATTTCTTAGTGTGAGTGCTAAATTAAGATTTTAATTTAGTGGAAATTTGTGGACTTTGGAATGACGTCAAGGAATTTGTACATACATCATTAGTGGGTAGTTTGTACAGGGCAGGGCAGGGCAAAAACGGGACAGGACAGCGCAAAGCAGAACAGAGCAGAGGAGAATTGGAAGGGGGTCTTCATTCATATTCCTCGTGTACTCTGTACATGTATTATGAGGATGCTTGCAATTAATTACAAACTATTTGGTGGGGGAGAAACTAAGTAGATTCATTCAGTATTCAGTTTGTATGAACAGCTCCAGTACACACACACACACATTCCAATAGACGAACACAGACAAGACAGTAATGGTCTTTCGACGAGAGTGACCCACTTTTCATGCAGTCAACAATGCCATTTAGAAATTAATGTCTATAGCTTCCGATTTATTGCCTGATTAGCCACCGTGCGTAGCTTTATTTAAGGATATGGTCTTCATAAATTCTCGAATAACACCACACACACAACTACACCAGACATACACTTGACTGTGTGTGTTGTGTGTGTTCAGGTTCAAGGCTCTCCATAGTCCCATTACCCTCAAGATTTACAGAGCCGGTACTTCATGCTACACGCACATTTTTTTCTAGCCTTTAAATAGTACTCGGTTGTGTACTCCCCTTTCTCTGAACTGTTGTTGTTGTCTTGTTTTGTGTTCAATTTATGGACCTTGAAAAAGAACGGTGGGTAATTAGCAAATAATTTTTCAAATTAAATTAATGACCCCCAACAATTCTGCTCCTTGTTTTTTCACAATTCAGAAATTCGGATCCCGTTTTTTTTGTGGAATCATTTATTGTGAATTTGAAATTTCCTTTAATCTTGTTGTACCCACTGGGAGAGTATTTTGCATGGTGTGTGGGTGTGGGTGAAGACAGACTGTTTGGGAAGTTGGGAGAGGAAAACTTGGAAGTTTTGGGAATATTTGTCCTTAATAGCAATGGAATGAGCCTATAAAATGTTATGACGGTTACTGATTACAATTAGGCTCAGAGTTTAGACCACACCAAAAAGGCTTAGCCAAATCGTTACGTAAAGATATGAATATAAACGATCATATCTAGTCCCTCTCTCACACACACACTCGTACACTCAAACATTCATGTGTAGAGGCAGACAAAGTGTTATGATGTAAAAAGGTGAGAATTTCCTTCATCTTCCCTTGTGGTTCTCAAGCCAAATTGTCAGTTTTGATCCAAAGTGGGCTGAGACAAGTGGATCCATTACGGACAATTTTTGGGGTGTGTGAATGACAAGAAGGTTTAGTCTCTCCCTCTCTCTCTCTCTCTAGTCGAAAAATTTACGGGGTGTATTAATTTTTTGGATCAAATTCATGAAAGGAAGATGTAGAAAGTGGGTGAAATATTATTATGGTAATATTCTCAACATTTTCATGGTGATTGTCTGTGGTTTAGGATTAGTTCAAATCTAACCCAAACATTTGTAGATAATTACACAAAGGGACGATTCAATTAAAATCATCATTCTGTTGACATTATATAACTGTTATTTGGGTCATGAAGAACTCCACTTGATAGGTAAAATGTGAATGGTGTGAGAAGTATGGGAATGGAGGTCAGTTTATCGTCAAGGGACATTTAACTTCTTTGTGGATTTTTCTTGAAGGATGTTTCATTTTCCCTGTGATTGACCCATTAACTTGAGACAAGTTGGATAATAAAAATGGAGAATCAGTGATTCACAATTTTGATTTTTTCACCGAACGTAACAACCAGCCTAAACAGAGATAGACACAGTTTCATTATCAACTATCATGATGACTTCCTCATCCTAGATCCATTAAGGCGTAAACTATTTAAAGGAAAATGAATGAAGGGGATGATAGAATTTTCCATTTTAAAAAATTTAAAGACCTCATTTATTTACTAATGATTCCCTAAATATGTGGTGGGGACTTTCCCTATCAATTTCTCTCTGTTGGGTTATTTTCTTGAAATGACTAGTTTTTAAAGAGACAAGACAAAGACAGCTTTAATGTAATGCTGGCTAGTCAAGTTTTTCCAAAAAATAAAAAACGTTAAATTGGTTCAGGAGGGATTCCATCAAAAGTTGTAATGTCACAAGATATTCTGACATTAAATTCGACACCAAAAAAACTGGAAAGGCGTCTACTTTTCTGTCTCAGTCTCAAAATTCAATGAACTATTTAGTAATGAACCTCAAATATTTTTCCAAAATAAAATACTCAATTCTGTCTCAAAATCTTTGTATCCTCTGAACATGACATGGACATGACATTTAATCTCCTTGTCCAAATCTTCACCTCTCGTCATCTGATGCAATGACCGCTCCACTCTGTCTCAGCCTAAAAACTGCTAAAGAAATGATGATTATGCAATGACTATCGTGTGGAGTATGTCAAAGTGACACAAGTCAGTTTGAAGTTGACACGAAAAAAAAAATTAATTAATCGCGCTAATGTGTTTTAATTATGGATAAGGATTTCGCAAGAGTTCTCATCCACCGCCTTCTTCTTTTATACTATCAAGTGTATGTGGCAACAAGGGAGGGAATTAAATGGCTTGTAATATCGACAAACTAATGTTTTTATCAATCACTCCCGAGAAGAGGTCATCCTCAATATTGATAAAAGGTCATGTCATTAATAGTCATTTAGATGAGGAGGGAGGAAAAGTTCAAAATGGATCTATTTAAATCCCCATCTTGATGAACCCCAAGAATCTCTGGACGTGTCATGTCCTTTATCTGGATGACGACACTTAGACAAACCAATCGCAAAACTCATGCTCTTCCACTTCCAACTGTGAAGAGGGTATAACCACCCAGAAAAAAAGTGCAAGTAAAGAAGGAGGAGGAGGAGGAAGAAGAGACTGCGAATAACAAAAAAAGAAAAAGAAGAGAAATACTAGCCCTTGGGGAGATTAGATCAGTTGGAATTTAACATATTCTCAATCAACTTGCAGTTAAAATTTGTTCCTTGGTTTCTTGGTAAGGAAAAAAGTGCCTAAAGGAAAGTGTGAACAATAGTCGAGATATCTGTAGTACTCCACAGTCTGTGTAGTGTACTGTACAAATCCATTTTTTATATTCAGGGATCTCTCTCGTTTGAGTGTGTGTGTCTGTGTGTTTATATGTGGAATGGTCCCTTAGTGTTCAGCGTTGCAAGGAAGATAGAGAGTGTGAGGATTTCAATTCTGGAATATTTTTCCTTGGGCAAAGAAGACGAAGAGAGAGAGAGAAAGGGAGAGAGACCGTGATTGAGTTTAGAGAAGCTTGAAAAACTGAGAAGAGGAGGATGAAAGTGTCGGTCCGGGTTCGGGGAGAGTGGCTTCACATCCCATGTAAAGATGGTTAGTCATTTTATTTTACCACCCAGAGTCCAATGCTCCAAATGCGGAGGAGGATAAGTGTGACAGAGAGTCTACAGATGCAAAGTTATTTTATTCCCTTTCTCCCCGGCTTTCCCTTCTGTCTTTTTTTCTTTCTGTTTCTTCGACTCGGTCGCTCTTTTCTCGGCTACTCTTCGACTGGATGGATCTGTATACTGTCTGCATGTGTGACGTGTGACGGACTTTGTGCGAATTCAATTCAAATTGAACGGAGCGAGTCAAGCTGATTTCAATGAGAGTGATATACGTAGACATGTATATGCAGGCAATGCAATATAAGGGAAAAAAACTAGAATAATTCGAATGAAACTCGGACTGGAGAGAAACTGATAAAAGAAAAAAAGAGATAGGAGGGAATTCGGACTTTGATACTGACTGAAACTAGATTGTGTGTATGTGTGAAAATAGTTGATGAAATCCGTGATGAAATGAGAATTTCCACTGTTCCATCTAAAAAAATTTGAAGTGGTTGATGGATTTTCTCGAGTAGTCGAGTAGAACAAATTTTTCAAAGAATAATCATTTACATGTGAATGACAAATTTTGTCATAGTGAAAATTGAAAATTAAACTTTTGTGAACGAGAGTTGACAAAATGGGTCAGTGTGGGTAAATGGACAGGTCAAGGCTGAGTTGGAAAATTGTTCGTCTAGACATTCAAACTTATTGACTGGAGAATTTACTGAAAATAATATTGTGGTACATTTTTTGACACACACACACACACAAGAAATGTTTTGCGACTTGCAACGGAAATAGAAATCACATGAATTTAATTAGCATTTTCTTTACACACCGCAGACACGCCTTACGCCTTCTAAACCAGTTTTTAGTATTGAAAAGCCGCCTTCAGAGTAGAGGAAAAGGAAGGCGAGAAATGTATTTGAAAATATTTGAAATGTTGTCCATGTTCTATTTATGGTGAAAGACCTCCTGCTGAGCAAAACCATTCTATCTTTAGTTTTAGTTTTTGATTGAATCTGTTTTTCTGAAATCCGCTGTAACCACCATTGAATAGGTCTTGAGTCTACAGAATTCAGACTACTATAAAGACCTCCAGGAGGTCACCTCCCTATACAAACTCTGATTTGATTCACTTTTGCATTCCTTTGTCAGTCTCATTCATGCATAGATCTAAAATTAGGTTTTGTTCTGTAAATGTTGTGTGGGATGGGGGGGGGGTGAGTGTACTCATTCTGATGATTTTTTTCTCAATAAAAATATTTTGACAGGAAAGGGGACGATTAAATGGTTGGGTGAAGAAACATTAAGACGATTCATCCGACTTGGACCCAGTACTCATGTCCCGAGTAAGAAGGAAACAGTTTCCCAAATCCGTAAAACGAGGGGAGGAGCAATTTTGGATCCGCAGGATATTATTAAAGAAGTTTTGGATGACAATGATTTCGTCTCCATTGGTAAGTTTCTCCAGTCCCCTTTCACTCTCAATTTGAATGTGTGCAAAGTTTCTCATCTACCTTTTCTCCAGTCATTCCTTTAACTAATTTAGGGAATTTTTTGATTTCACCCTCACTTACCCAAATAAAAAAAATTTCGTAAATACAAGAATGAGTTTGAAATTTGAACTCTGATTTCCTCTCAAAATTTTATCTCCATTCTAACCCTACATATTTTTTTGAAAAAAGTAATGATAGAATCGTGCAGGAAATTATTCAATTAGTTTTTTTCTCCTCCAAACTTTCTAGAGAAAATCGTAGCTCTTTTAACAATTTCCCATTCCCCAACCGGGGTTTAATCCCAATCCAAAACTAATTATAATTTATTTGCTTGGAACAACTTGACACACAACAACAAGACTAAGAAGATGGGTGAGCAGGTGGAGTGAAATGCTTAAATAAATTGAGATTTAACGATCACATGGTGGTTGATAGGGTCTCCTGTCTCCTTACCTCCTATTTCCCTTCATACAGGATTCCCCTCCTCCTCCTCTCTCTCACACACACTGTATGTACATACGTGTCTACGTAGAGAGAGAAGATTGAAGGACACATGACTGGAATATACATGTATGTACATAATTTGATACTTTTGCATTTTGTTTCGTGTCAAGTGCTCGACAGCGATGGGCCTCATCCGGTGCTGGCTTCCGCGGAGATCAAATACGTTCCGGAACAAATGTACGTACGTCCCAGGAGATTCCTCCTCTCCTCTCCCTTGTTCTTCCTCTTCTTCTGTCCTTTTTATTCTAATCACAAAGTTTGTGCAGTTTACTTGCTTTCTCACTATCTCCGTCTTTCTCTCTCGCTTTCTCTTTCATTGAGTGAGTGAGTGTATGTGTGTGTGTAACCAGGAAACCTGGAGCATTCAGCCTCAGCATCCAATGTTTTTGTCTGCTTTTGGAACTCTCACACAGTCTTCCCTCAAGTCAAGTCACTTTCATGTCTCACAAGCTTTAACGCTAGCTTACCTCCTATCTATTCTACCTTATATTTAATGTTCCATGTGGTAAATTTCTTATACAAACTTTCCTCTCTCTCTCACTCTCCTTACATAGAATGTGTGTGAGAGAAAGTGTGTGTATGTGGAAGGCCATTACAAAACCTTTTGTTTTATCTCACAAGCCCATAGGCAACAAATTCCTGTAGAGTTAAATTCCTTTTATTTTCTTTACAGTCAGACTCACATTTGCTGTGGCTTCTTTCCTCCTCTCTTTCTCTCTCTCTCTCTTTATTACATTGGCTTTTCCCTTTTCATTCCTCCTTTTCACTCTCCCTCTTTCTCCTTCTTATGAAAAGTTACTTTTCCTTTTCTTCTCTTAGTAAAATGCTTACAATTCTCTCTTTAGTCATTGTACTATGAACGTCATATCTCATTTTGAATTTTCTCTGAATTTTTTTTTCTCCTTCTCTCTCTCTCTCCTCACAGTCCAAATACACATCATCAACCCACTGAGGTAATTGTCCAAATTTTTGTCATCATCTTCATCAACACTTGTCTTCAATTTGGTACATTTCCATACAGCTGTTCTCTGTTTTTTTCCCTCTTGACGTACTTCTGGAAAAATGTCTGGAAAATTTGTACATTTTTATTTTTTCACAAGCAAACTGTCAGTGAACAGTCAGAATGTGTAGGTTTAGTAGGGTTAGTTTGTAAGACAGATGCAGAGAATTATTTATTGTAAAGAGAGAAAGAAAATTATGGGAGATTCGAGGAGTCATGTCGCAAGCAGTAATAATAATAATAATAAAAGGAATGTGGAATATTATTATTCGAAAAAATGATAAAAAGAGAAATTGAATATTTATTGAATTTGTTGTTGGGAGTTGGAGACACTTTTATATTGTTATATCCGTCTTCTCTCCTCATTCAATTGTCTCTCTTGAAATGATCCATTGGAATGTGTCACTTCATTTTTCTTGGGAATCATTTAAACTGGGGAACAAAACATGTGCTGTTGGGGAAAGAAAGGATTTTTTGGAAGATTGATGTATTTTTTTGGATTCTTGCCAGTACATGACAATCGATGGGAATAGCTTGACAACTGATGATCTACTCCAGTTGGGAAGGAACCGGTTCAAAATTAAGGTACCTTTTTTACGAAACGGCAATTTTTAAATCAGAATTCTTTGTGATCAATTTTTTAAATGAAATCTTCTACTAGTATCAAAAGATAGATTTAAAGCTATCATAATTATTTGTGAAAACTTGCATAAATTTTCATTCACATTTTTGTCTGTAGTTATCCAAAGAATCCACTGAGAAAGTTCAAGCCGGGCGAAACTTGGTGGAGAAAGTTTTGGCAGAAAACAAAGGTACGTTCAGACTTTTGCACAAATTCTCAATAAAATGAAAATACAGTAAAATTTATTGAAGTGTGATTCCTCCTGCAAAAAAATCAGTGCGTAATTCTACATATTTTGAATACTTTAAAATATTTTATTTGATTAATCCTCTTCAACTCAAATTTTTGTCATAATATTCAAAGTTGTTGTGCCGAGTGTCGTGTCTGCGTTTACAAAAAATTAGAATACCTTAAACGTCACCAGACAGATGACATGCCCTGTTTATCCTTTCGTATCATCTGCAGAAAAAGCTTGTCTCTCTCCTCCTCCTTTCTTCCACTTTCACTCGTTCCCCTGCACAGCTTAGCCCGACTTTCTCTATCGGCTCTTGAACTCTCAACTGCTCCGAGCCAAGTCCTCACTTGTGGGACCTCAAATAAGGAACAATTAATGTGTCGGACTGTCACCGTATTTCAGACAAAAAACACACGCGCTGTCTTTCTCTCTCTCTTTCATACATACAAAGATTTTTGAGTTGGAGTGCGTAGGAATAAGAGGAGGATCTATTAGCAGCATCTATATATATAATACTTTCGACAATGCTAAAACACATACACACACAGGGAGACACAAGTCGGAGAGAGTAGGGTCATAAAGAAGTCTTAAAGTGTCGACTCAACCGTCCTTTTTTAAGTTTAACTGCCAAAGTTAAACGATATTTTCCCCGTACATCATCAACTTACTCTCTCTTCAACATCCTCCACTCTCTATCTCTCTTTCCCCTTTTCAAGTGTGTGTGTGTTTTAACATGTCTCAACTGTGTGTGTGGTACCTACGGAGAAGAATGAAGACTTAATTGAATCAATTATAATCTCCCTTTTCCCACAATATTATTGGTATATTCATAATCATAATGAGATGACAGTTTCATTTCCACGCACACACACAATGTACATCCACCCTGACACACACACACTCTCATTTCAAATTTATTGACTTGTTACAGCCATGTGACTCTTCTCACGAGTCAAAGAAGGTGCCCATACAATAATGATTATGATGAGAGCCATGTGGAAATAATTTGAGAAGGAGTGAAGAAGTAATCAGTGAGAGAAAGTGAAAGGAGAGGAGAAAACATTACCTTGAAATGAATGAATAGTATGACTACATATGACCCCCCTTGTACAATATTTTTTTGTTTAAGACCACCTCCTCCTCCTCTCACACCCTCAGCGTCAGAATCAGCCTCACCCTCCATTTCCAAGTCGACTGTGTCGGCATTAAGGTTGACAAACAACAAACACCCGTACAAAGTTATTATAGAAAATTAGACTTAATTTGATTTCACAAAAAAAGGGACGACAATAAATTTTCATTAATATTAATTCACAAAAAACAACAACAACAACAAACTTGGCTCTATTACAGTCTCTCCACATGCACACACATTTCTCTCTTCCCATTTGTAGTACACACAATACTGTTTATATATGTACCGTCTTTTCCCCTCCTGTTTTTGTCCTTTCTGGGATGACATGAAAGAGAATCTGAGAGAGGGGGAGAGAGGGAGGGAATCAAAGGACAAGGAAATGGAAGAGTATCATATCATGTTTGTAGACAATCCAATCGTTATACGTTACACACACTATTGCGCCGTAGGTCGCAATGTCATCAGCATCAAAGGGAAATGTCTCTCTCTCCTCCTTCTTCTCCTCCTCCTCCTCCTCCTCTCTTTTCCTCACTAATCCCTCCAAAATTCCTAACTCACAACTCTCTCAGCTCAACAGCTCGCAGAAAAAAGAGTTGGGGCAGAAGAATAGGAGGAGGAAGAGAAGGAAGAAGGGACAAAAGGAAAATGCAAGGTACACATACAACATCTGACGCAAAACAATCGTAACAATGTCATGCTCTCTCACTCTTACCTCCTCCTCTCCCTCCCCCTTCTCTGAAACCCATAAATGAAAATGGAAAGCGTGTGGAATGTGTGTAACATGTAAAATTTCATATGAATTTCATTTACTATATTCTACAAATTCATTATTCATCATTCATTCTTCCACCCCATTCTCCTCTCTCCACTGAACATTGAGAGAGAAGGGAAGGGGAAGTGGGGGCAGAGTGGAGGGGGGCTGAGATAAAAATAAAACCTTGTGTATGTCAATCATAACTATCCAATCCCCAGCTTTCTCTCTCACGCTCTCTATGCCAACATGTGTGTGTCTGGGTTTGTACACAGTACAGACAATCGCTCATGACACCAGGATATCCAGTTTAAAAATTCATGAACACCAAAATGATTTTAAAAATTTGGAAATTCTTTTTTTCCCCTCCAAAATCTATTGGGGGGACACAATGAAAGACTGGCCATTCTAGTGTAAGAGGAATAGTATCAATAAATTTGGGAGAGCTTTGTGCGTGTGTGTGTGAGGGAGAAAGACTTTCTCCGAGAGAGAAAGAGAGAGAAAAAAACGAGCAATTTTTGAGAACTAAGCGTTTCTTTCGATTCTCTCAAAAAGAGACGGAGAAAGTCTTTGCAGTTTTTGCAAAAGACTTTCTCCAAGGAGAAAGAAAAAAGTGGGATGGGGGGAATGGTGGTGGCGTGAACCGCATCATTTGTTTCTTCACACGAGATCCCATTCCCTGACTTTGTGGGTGTCCAGAGTTTCGATATCTATGCAGACGGGAAAAAAATCACAATAGCGTGTTTTCCTTATATATGTGCAGAGAGGGAATGTGTGTGAAGGGAGTTTCCTTTATTTTAGTCTGGTAAAAAAGAATCGCCTTACCATTTCATGGTGGTCTGCACTCTGATCCTCATCTTTCTTTTGTACTGTATATATTTATGTATTCCTCCCTCCCTCCCGCCATGTACCAAGTTATTCTGGGGTTACTTATATTTGGAGGCCACTGTATAAAAAGACGTTGCATGTGTGTGTGGGGTGTAATATAACTACATACTGTGTAGCTGATATAAAAAGAACATATTGGAGGGAGAGTGCGGTTCCACAAAAATTTAAAATTATATGTCCATGCATTATGATTTTGGTCATATATTAGCATGTCAGGTGGCGGAGGGAAAGGGTGTGTGTGTGTGTGTATGAACAGGAGGGATGCAGTATGCAGGGAGGCATCGTCGTGTGTAGTGTAATATTTGCTGCATAAACTTGTAGATTACACAGCCAGATACAAAGAATCCTATTTAGATTTGTGATACTCAAAATTTTCATGCGGCAATTGTTTGGGAGGAGTAGGAGTAGAGGTAGGTAAGGAGTAAGGAGGAGAATGTTATCAAAAAATAAGAAATTTTTTATATTCCATATGCCTTTCTTGTCATCTCATACCTCCGAGAGAGTACGGGAGGGTACCATTTTGTACGTTTTTTCGAACGGACTTGTTCCTTCTATACAAAATCGACATATTTTTGGTCCTGTTAAAAAAATTTCAATGCAAAAAGTATCCAGCAGAGTTGAGGTTGTGGGCAGGATGGAAGTACGGAGTAAAATATAGGAACAATTTTTCAACGACATTCATATTAGACACACAGGAGGATGAGTCTGGATACAAATCGGGAGAAAGCATTGTGTAAAGAGAAAGTATTTTTTATATCGTCCAATAAGTCATTCCATTTGAAGTGTGTTTCGATGGATGTTATCAATTCATATTTTAATAGCTTGTATTTCACGAATTTTATTTAATCATTTTGTTTACACATTACAGTGAAAGCGCGAATTTTAAAAACAATGTACAGCATTAAAATTGTTGATTACTGATGAGAAACCCGGATCCTAATAAATGATGTTAACCACACAAAAATGAAGCTTTAATCAGTTTTTAATAGTTATCTAGCTATTTTAAAAATAATTAATGGTCTCACTGGGAGTGGGTCATAACAATAATGTCCTTTCAGCAAAAGAATTACCACTGATACATTGCAGGAAGGGTCACGAAAAACAGATTAATGATTCTTGTGACCCTTCTCCTGACATTAACTGGGCCAATTTAAATATCCAACGTACGTTAACTATATTCCATGTTATTAATTTTAACGAATCTTTTTTTTCTCTTTCCAGTTGTGTACGGGATTACGACGGGATTTGGAAAGTTTGCCCACACGGTGATTGAAAAAGAGAAACTTGTGTAAGTTGGTCATGAAATAAATGAGATTTGCATTGCAAAATGCCTCATTAAGACGTCTCTTTACTGTGATGACAGGGAGGAAGTAGAAATGTACGCAATCACACACAGACACACACGAGACTGAACGACAAACACAACAGACAAACCCCCCACACAAAGACACACACTCTAGACACACACAGTGTTGACGAAAAAGAGCAGGAGGAGGACGGGGGGAAGAGAAAGGGACAAAATTTGCTGACAATTGCTGATAACATCGCTTGACATCCTCATCATGAATCATAGCCTTATATACGTCTCATCCTATCAGCCCAATGCCATATTGCATCCACCCCTCCTTTTACTTTATCCCTCTTACTCCATAGTAATAAGCTTTATACGACTTTCTCCCAACTACACTCACAACCGTACACACAACTCGTACAGCCTGCCTGTCTCTTCCTCCCTCTCTGTACATGACTAAGCATAATCGAAACTTAAATGATGACAATATACTTATGATCATCATTTCCACTTGACCTCATCCCCATCTACATACAATCGAATCACCAACCCAAAACACTCGCTTTCTCCTTCCCAATTACTTTCTATCCTTTTTGTTCCCCTAGGAGAAAGCTTTTTCTTCCCTTTAAAAATCTTTTTTTCCAATAACTCCGCCTTCTAAACATGTACACAAATTTCCTCAATTTTTTCACCCACACGTATTTATTTTTTATTCTGATTAAAAATCTTAATTTTCAAATTTTTTTCTATTGTGGCTTTGAGAAATACAAAGGATGGAAATCGCAATTGAAAATTAATAAATATGTTGCCTAAAGAGAAAAAATGGGATAAACATCAGAAACAGACTTTCCACTCAGACACACTCACACATTGACTCTGTCCGTTGACTGACATGTAGAATTAAAAAAATACAAGATAAAAAATTGAATGTCATAAAGTACCCTCCTTCCACTTTCCCCACTCCTCCACTTCAAAAGGATCATGGAGTTGATAAAGGACACACAGACACTCTCTCACTCTCTGATTTTTTACAGACAATTACAGGAGAATTTGATTCGTTCCCACTCGGCTGGTGTTGGACATCCCCTGTCACCCGCTAAATCTCGAATGCTCCTTGCCCTCCGTATTAACGTCTTGGCAAAGGGATACAGTGGGATTTCTCTCAAAACGCTACTGCAACTGATTGACGCATTCAATGGTATGGAACTTTTTTTTCCTCCTCTCCCTTCTTCATCCTCATCCTCTCTTCCCTTGTCTGCTTTGGATTGTTGAGTTTATGTCTTTTTCTCTCTCTCATTCCTTATCTTTCTCTCTATACACACTTCATAGCCTATAGCCACTTGTCTCTTCCTCTCGTCTCCCTACACACTTCATACATACGGAAAGACACACACCGAGTGCACATCCAGAGCGTCTCCCAAGTCACGTCTTTCCCCATACTTTTGTTTGTCGATGACAGTCAGCTGATTCGTTGACTAGCTTCCGAGTCAGTCAGCCGTCCATACCAAATAGAAAAGATACGTAAAACCGCAAAAACATTTCTCTTCATCTATTTGTCTTGAGTTTGAGTGCATGGACGACTGACTTTCTCTCTCTCTGCCTTTCTCCAAATCTATGACTACATAGATTTTTGTAGGCTGACTCTCTGCGTGTGTGTGTCTCTTCCCTCTAAGACCTAAGACACTTTCCCCTTCCGCAGGATCCACTCTTTTTTTACCCCCTCCTATTTTCTCCTCCCACCCCCCGTATCCACCCAGTCCGTCCCTGTACAAACATTCAACACAGACAGACAGACACACGCTATCTCTCTATCAACTGTTTATACATGTATTTATATGTGAGAGTATCTTTCTCCTCTCCAAAAAGACTGTATGTAGACTTTTTGACTTTTTTTGCACAAAAATAAAGAGGGAACAGCGTGGAAAGTCTCGTATGAGGAGATGGAGGGGATGGAGAGGAGTAGACACATCTCAGACTAAAGAGAGGTGCATAGCATTGACGCTTTATTATTGAGTTGGGACCTTGGGAACGACAGACTCAAAAGTCAGACAGACAGAGAAAAATAGAGTGAGTGAGTGAGAGTTAAACCAGGGAAAGATAGAGAGAGAGAGAGAGAGGAGAGGAGAGTGGAATTCTGGAGCTGCTACTGAAAGCAAAGGCGAAACTAAATGTTTCTGTACCCGTTGATCTGTCTCCTTTTAGCTTTTGCTCTCTTTCTCTCTCACCCCACTCTCCTATCTCTTCTCTAATAAATATACAATACAAGAGAAGAGGAGAAAGTATCCTCACTTAAAGACTGGCTTGTATTCATGTGTGTTGACTCCACATAGATCAACATTTCTTTGGAGAAAGGAATATAATCATGTCTTTAGAGAGTTTGTGTAGAGATCACAGGATCGTATCGTGAGTAGGACGACAAAGAAGAAGAGGAGAAAGGAGAAAGTAGAGGAGCGAGTAAAAAGTGGCTGAGATATGATAGTGAAAGTCGAAAGGGAGTCACTGGCATCGTAGTCACTGCTGCAGTTGAATACAATGTAAAGAGAAAGTCAGTGTGTGTGTGTGATGTGATGTATCAGTTACAGAGTGCGTGTATGTACTGCATAAAATGCGTTCTTATGCACAAACGTGGGTTGTCTGCAACAAAAGAGAGGATCCATTTCAGTGTGTGTGGAGTACATATGGGAATATGGGGATATTCCAGAGAAGTTTGGAATCTTGCATTTCATTCATATTTTATTTTAATGTCTATTTGTTGTAACATCATGTATGATATGACATGTTGACGTAGGTACTTAAACGAACGAGAAAGAGATAGCAGAGAGAGGAATGGGGAGGAGGAGGAAAATATCTAGATTCCATTCCACAAAATCTTTGCCTTGTTGAAATGAAGGCAGAAAGAGAAAGTCAGAGGGGGCAGAGAGAGGCATGGGTTGAGAGAGATGGAGGTGTACATAATATAATATTGTAATAGAATAAAAATATCCATGATGTACATCTTTGGCGTGTGAGTGAGTAAAGTGTGTGTGTGTGTGCATAACCATCAAGTTGGCAAGTTGAGTTGAGGGTAGGACAAGTCAGTCAGCTTATTCTACTTTACACGATTTGATCATACAAGAAGAAAAAGAGGAGGAGGAGGAGGACGGGAAAAAAGTGAGAGAGAGAGAGAGAAGGGATCCTTAGACTGACAGAATAATTAATGACTGAACATTACATAATGCTATTAGCTCTGAGAACAAGACGATTTCATATTCCTCCTCCTCTGATTCCTCTTCTTCTTCTCCTCAAGCTTTTGCAAACAGCCAAACCGTCTGAGCGAAATAATTTCCACTTCTTGCCCTCTTTTTACACACACACACAAAGACCATGCAAAGGGGAAGACGCAAAACTGAACACTCCACACTCCGTTTTGAATGAAGCTCAACGAAAGAAAACCCTTGGCCTTACCAGTGGTGGGCGCTTCGTTTTTCGATCGATCTCGATCGCGATCACAAAAAATTTTTTTGGCTTCGATCGATCTCGATCTGATCAATTGATCGAACAATTGATTTCGATCTTTTTCGACTGATCGGTCGATCAATTTCGATCAACTGAAAAATCATTGAAAAGTACTGAAAAA
>WJFB01001635.1:0-16105 GCA_009870185.1 Pygmarrhopalites habei
AATGATATTAAATTACAATTCAATAATGGACAATTTTGTAAAATGTGCCTCCAACGTACCGTATGGGTACCCTTGAGGCGCTGAGTTGAGAAACAATGAATGAGGTGATGGAGGAGGTGGTGCTGTGTGATGAGGAGAAAGCAACGCGGATGCTGCAAATGACGATCCGGAAGGTCCAACCTCAGGGGGACGACCAAGGCCAAATCCATGAGGTGGCTGTCTAAGAAGCTCCGTATTGGGTGGCGGTGGTGGTGCTATTGTATTATTAGAACTCGACTCTGTCAACCTCGAATTCGAGGTTGACACAAGTGCTGAACCCTTCGTTGCAGGGGATGAAGAGTTTCTACTTTTACTTTCACCCCCACCCTTCTGCTGATCATGATAAATCTCCCAGGCTATCCTCACATGCATGGCATTCCACCGACCAGATTTCTATAAAGATCACCATTAAATATTCATTCATAATAAATTCTAGCAATCCATCAACAGCGGAAATGTCAAAAAATGACAAGTCAGTCTCTCATGAGTATGAGTTGGTATTTTCTATTCAGCATCAGCCCTTGAACTCAGATTCAGTGAAAACATTGGTTGAGTGTTTTGATTTAGAGGGCAAACAGAAATATTTCACATACCATGACTTTGGCAGGTTTGCAAGCATCGGTTATCTAGAAAAAAAGAAAAGACAAAACGTCTCAAACCATGATTTAAAAAGCTTAAACAACTATTTGAGTTTTAAAAAAATAAACTGGATAGTTACCTTTGGCGTAAACGCTGCTATCTGATTTGGAGGTGCAAATGGAGTTGCTAAGTTTGGTAAAATGCCATTGAACCCCGGGTATGACATTGCCATGTTGGTGCGATAAAATGGAGAATCTAATCCAATTTTGGGCAAGTCCTTAAACTACAAACAAAAGACATGATAAAATGAAATGAATATTGTCATTAACCAATTTTTTCTTAATTGTCCTAAATGAAGTCATTAAATATATTACCAAAGGCGGTGGGAAAGGGCTCTGTGGAGGTAAATGATTTACTCCTGATAATGGAGGCAACAGATGATGATGTAAATCTCCCGGCCGGGTCATAAAAGATGGTCCCGTCAGATTCCTCTCGGATGATAGAAATCTTGATTCTAAATCTCTTCGCACCAACTCACTTGACGTTGAGGACCCTGCATTGTAAAGACGTTTACTTTCAAAATCCCGAATGACCATGTAATCTACCTTTATCATCATTTCATCATCATGATCCTCAGAGAAGAAAAACACTTCCCTTTAAACAAGTCAACTAAAAAAATGGGATTACCATGAAAGAGGGCGTCGGGTCCAAACGGTGAAGGATGACCGGAAGGATGTTGTGAGATGGAACTTAAAGGAAGAATAGGAGGAGCAAACATGGCTGAACTGTGAGGTGCACCCGGCACCAACCCTGGAAAGACAGAATGCGGGCTAGGAGCTGATATCGGAGCAGGCGAATACTGGGAAGATCCACTGATCAACCCAGAACTATTTGATGATGAATGGGGTGGAGGTGGTGCTGGTCGAGGCGATAAACCAGGGACAGTGCTGTAATAAATAAATGAGTCAATACACATTACAAAAGTTGCCAAACACACACACATGTACTATATAATCATTTAAGTGTCAACGAAGAATTTGGGCCCAATATAATGAACGGCCTTCACTTTATCACTTTCCTTTTTGTCGCGTCTACCCCGGAGTTTGGAGTAGTAAAATTTATTCAATGACTTTTTTGCATCTGGGATAATAATATCCTCGAGCACACGACTACTCCTACTAATGAAACGATGATAAAACTATAAGAGATTAAATTAATTTTTTTCTTGCTCATATTAGTCGATCCTCCTCCTTGGAAGACTCATAAATTCCTTGAATAAATAATGTTTTCTGCCTGGCTGGCTGAAATCAAGCCATCCTCAAAGTGATGACACTAAATATTCTGTCTCAATTCCCTCTCTCTCTACCTACCACTTGGATAATAAAAACTTGGCTCGTGTTCAAATACTTCAAAGAGGTTAGGTTAGCAGATGAAAATCATTTGGCTCAATTTTAACAAAAAAAATGGTTCAAAAAAAAAGAAACGAGAGGAAAAGGTTTGCAGTAAAAGTACATAAACGCCAAGAAGGATTTTTTGGAGGAGGGGGTGAGAATGTGTACGTACAAGATACACAGACAGAGTTAGTGGGTTGTGAGAAAGAAAAGAACTAGAAAGCAACGAGTCAAAGGGACAGAGCCGTAAGCAACTGCTAATGCGGCTAAATTACTTGGTTACGCTACGTTTCATATCACGCCATGTACTTAATCCCGCTACAGATCATATACTTGTCAAGTATATTATGACACACACAGTGGCTATGTGTGAATTCTTTAATGTGTCCTGGTCAACGTTGTGTGTTATAAATATATGTAGCTTATACTTGTACAAACATTTTTTTTCTCTCGCGCTCTCTCGCTTTTATAAAGAATCTGAGATTGAACTATAAGTTACCTCAACCACGAGGCTGCCTTTGAGGAGTATGACTGTAGATTTTGTAAGGGTGATAGCGTTGGCGGTAATTGTGATGAACCACTCACTGGCGTCACACTCGTCCGAGACTCTCGACTCAAACTGCTCACATTGCTACTGTAATTTCAGTTAGTCAAAAATGAAAAGTATGTAGTAGGCATCAGCAGTAAACACACTGTTCTGACAAGTGCATATGTATGCGTGTTTGTGAACACACATTCTAATTACAAGCACAATTAACTTTTAATTAAAGACACACTCTTGGTATTAATTATTGTCAACAACAACATTCTACATCAAATACCTATAACTGTCTCGTTCTCGTGATGGACTATGGCCCCTGAAAAAGTAACAAATTTACGTTAGACTCACTCTTTTAACGAGAGAAAGTGGAGAAGGAAAAACATGAAGGTACTAATAAATTTGCGTATCCACCTTGGAGAATGACTTCGAGCAGGTAACGAGCAGGTAACCTGAGCACTATTTTGGTTGTGGCTGCTACTGCCATTCAATAGACCACCTCCAAATGACTGGTTTTGATGGTTAAAACTATTATAATTTGTACTTGTCGTCACTGTAGCATTCACTGTTGGGCTACTCCTCGAAGTCGACGGTGAGTCCAAAAGTCTAGCAATAGAGCCAAATGCAGCAGACTTACTCGTCGTCGTTGTCGGCGTCACTACATTAATTAATATAAAATTTTATATATTTATAAATTCACTCTTTATTGACAAACTAAAATCATTGGCAACTCGGAATACATAACATAATGTGTCGAGACAAAATTCAAACAACCAAAGTTACCTTTGCCACTTGGAGTTAGGGACTTTCGATTTTGACCTGGCACTGGAGAGGAGGACGAGTTAGATGACTTGTGCTGGCCAATCTAAACAGAAAAAAATAGCCCATTCAGAATTTAATGCACTAAATATTATTTCATTTTCACATGAGATGATAGTCAATAAATAAGAACATTTTTAATGAAAGTATTTTGTACCTTTTCGACAACAGGTGAACCGCTGTGACGAATACTACTACTATGTGATCCGGAAGTTAAATCCCCAGTAGAATTCTGAACATTCAAATTACTAGCCGATATATGGTTCCGATTGACACGTTGCGAATGAGAATGTTGTAAATGGGCTGAATGATGATGCGACTGATTTGGATCATGGAGACTCTCAGGAATACAAGATTGACTGGATACGACGGCGGGAGCAATCGGTGTGCTCGCTTTCACTTTTGTGATGGATGTGATTGCATACGGTGTAAATAATGTCTGAGGGACGGTTGGCTTTTGCTGTACCGGAGGTGGTGGAGGAGGAGGAGGTTGAACTGCAGGTAATTTCTCAACGTGACCATTTATGTCCTCAGCTCTCGAGTCAGGACCATTCTGAAATTATTCAATATACAATGTCATGTCCCTGATCATTTCCAAATTAAGTTTAACAACTGTAAAAATGTTTGAAGATTATTTTCTCCAAAGTCAAGAGAAAGTCACTCACAGCTTGAGAAGGTTCCACACCCAGAGGTGACTCAACAACTACCCTCGATTTGACTTGAGTTACTTGAGAAGGAAGTGAGTTGACCGTCGTGGCAGATGGAGACAACGGCTTCTTTTCACAATTATTTTGATGATGTCGTTGAATATCGACACCTTTGGGTTCATTTGACGAATGCAGATTGTCCGGTAGTTTTGGTGACGAATCTATAGAGAGAAAATAAATAAAAATATTGGTTTAGATAAATTTTTCCAACATTGTAAATACATACAGTACATAGCAGACAATCTTGAATGTGTGTATATTCTCAGGAGACAAGTTAAGTGTAGATGAAACATTTTAAAGAGACGCTGCAGAGCGAACACAAAAAAAAGAAAGAGGATTTGATGGGTACGTCTTTTCTAAAAAAGGCTACATATCTAAGGTTGATTGTTTGATACATGTGAAAAACAGAGAGAGGATGTAAAATCTCCAGGCGCCAGTGCCAACCATGAGTGGAATAGCAAAGAAATGCTCAAAAATAAATCCTCGGGTAAAGAGCGAGAAAAAGTCACTAGGGAGATGGGATACTTCTGCTCTAAAGAGTATTCTCTATTCTATCCAACCGTACTATACCCGTCATAGGAGAGTGTCGTATCCAATACCTCACACATAAAATAAAATGAGTAATGAGTTACGTGTGATGAGACCTTCAATTGAGACTCACAACGACAAGATTTTCTACACAGTGTAATAAGAAACTTAAAAGTAATGTGGGATAATTTTATCGCATCCTCATCAATATCATTACTATTATAACTTTTCCCTCACAGTCATAATATTGAGGAGTATGTAAGTCCTAGCCAAAATGAAACCAATTCCATTTTCTTGTACTACTATAAAGTAAAAAATTGTTTCAGCGGAAAATTATTGAATCGAGTGTACAATTCCCATCCAACATAATTTGTTTGACAATCCGTCGTGTTTTTTTGAAAAAAATTGTACAAACTAAAACGATACTATTTAGAAAAATAAGAATTTGACAATATTTAAAAACACATAGTGCCAAAGAAAAATTTCAAGGTAAAAAAGAAATCTCCGAGAATGAGTTGGCTCCTTTTTGGTTAAGAACCATCTCACATACTGTAGATACATAGTATACAAAGACAAACTATTTCTTTACAGTTTTGTTTCTTGGGCTCATCCTTCTGTCGTTGAATCGGCCTTGTTTTGACTAGCAGAGTATATTTTATATTGAATACGCATAGTCATACACACGCAATTTACGTCCCACATGTACTTTTACTATCCACGGATGTGTGCAGTTTCTACTTTCTTTTAGAAACTCTCTTCTATTCCTTGCTCAGCTCACACACACTTGCTCTATGTCTCTGAGAAAAAGGAATGATTTATGGGCAAGACTAGAAAGGAAAATCAATCCCTGACTATGAAAAGAAAGGGAAACAAGATTTTTTACTCGGACTACTTATGACTTTAAAATCAGGAGCATTATTGACAAAATTTTTCTATAAAAACACTATGCCTGTAGCCCCTTAAGGTTCATGCAAAATCTCCCTCTCTTCCGCTACGTTTTGTAAAGAGAGGAAAACTAACTAACCTAACCTCGGGCTCTATTTGGCCACTCATCAGTTCAGATTACACTCAGATGATAGAAAAGTTCCAACAAATATTGGAGCCATTTTCTTCCCCAGTTTTTTCATGTAAGTAATCCTCTTCCAGGGATACATCTTTATGGATTGAGACCAAGGGGAAAAACCAAGAGAGAGAGAGAGAGAACAAATTGGTAAGACGACGACGACCAAGAAAAGAGATAAAAACCGTCCATCCTTTACTTATCTAATCTATACACTATGTGTAAATGTGTATATACATTAGAGATCTTATATTCCTGGAGAGTTTTTGCATTATCCCTTTCTTACTCTGATCAGACACATCTTTTATTCCCTCAAAAAAAAACACATGTGCATTTTTGTTTAAAATATGACACCCCGTTACCAAATTTATTGTGATTCTAGTATTGAGTTTTGTCAAAACTATTTTGATCAACTTGGATGCCCGTCCATCTTCACTAAAAAAGTCTACACAAGCCCTTCAACCAGTTAATTAATTTAGTTCATCATCACATCCTATTTAACCACTTAATATGAAAGTGAATTAATGTGTGGGTCGTGGGAGGCAGGACATATCTAGCAAAAGTAAATAAACTTGAAACGCACATGTCTTACTCTCTTTCATAACTACATGAAATTGTACATAATTAGGATAAAAAGTCATATTTTCAATGATACTTTATTTCTTCTGACATTCTATTTGGACATGTACATGAACTCACCGACAAAACCGCCGAGGTAATAAAAACCTTTAATTCTAAACCAAAGATAAAAAACGTGAGGAAACAGAGGGAGGAAGACAAGATAAAATAAAAATTCAGGAAGGATTCACATTGTAAAAAAAAGACGAGTAATTTCTCGTACTCATTGAGAAATTTCAAGTCTCGGTGAGAGAGGAAGAAAGAAAAGATTATAATAAAAATAAGACCCGCTTTCACTGATAGTGACAAAAGTAATAAAATATTCAAAATGTAGACCAAAACCAAAGTTAATAAATTTGCCACGGCTGTCACTACAAACTCCTAAAAAAACGAGAAGCGAGAAAAAACAAAAGAATAAGCAAAAGCAACCCCTTTTTCTCTCTTTCCTTTTTTTCCTCTCTCTCTCTCTCTTATGTACTTGTTCAGACTCAGCTTCTTCTCTCTTTCCTTACATTTCACGGTATAGCGCAAGTGCTTTCCAGAGATAAAACTCTAACATTGACACGTAGCGTAGTCTCCACATGCAAAAAGTAGGACGTACTTAATCTTACCAAGAGAAGGGAAGACGGAACTATAATGCATATTTAAGTGTATATTTTATGGTACAGTGCAGACAAAATATATCGCTCCACGCTAAGACCAGAGTATGGAACAAAAGTTGCTCAGGAAAGCGCGGAAGCTTATCGCCTTTCGCCTTTCAACAACCGAACTAACCGACCGTCTCTTTTTCCTCTAAATCTCAGTTTCTCCCTTTCTCCTCTCCCTTCCCCTCTCCACTGTCTCGCCATGACTAGAGAAAGAACCCAAGAGTACACACACATATTTTCCTTTAGCACCACGCGATCCTTTTTCTCAACTCGTTTTTTTGTGTGTTGTAAGCTTATAGCTTGCACTTACAACCGTGTGCACAATGGCTGCTCAAACCCCTTCATTGTAATCTTCAATCATAACATAATGGTAAACTATGCGAACCATATGCTTTTCATCCATTCCAAGTAAATCAACTCGTGTAAACAATGTTCTTTTACACCAGATAGAGTTCACAAAACAATCTACTCAACCAAACAATTTTCTAGTCTAATTTTCATTTTTTCCCCCTTCAAACATTTTTTTCCCTGACTTGTCCTTTCCCTTCATGCCAATGGTCCTAGGTATGAATTACATATTTTAACCTCACAAAAGAAAAAAAGGAAAACATATACAGCTAACTTCTCCCCCTAGTCATATTTACTTACAAGAAAGTAAATAAGAACTACATAATAAATATTCGTAATTTTATAACAAAAATTTATCAAAAAATACTTTGTCACTGGGTCTGATTCAAACTTAAAACTTTATAATAGTAAAAAGTCATTTATTGTGACCGTAACTGGTTGGTGGTGAACTAGCATGTTTTGTCTCTCTCAGTACAGTAATCATAAATTCCATTTTCCCTACAACCTCTAATAAATAGTGTTCATAGAATCCACTTATTATCAACAGACTACTCTAGTGTTGTAAGTAGATGCTTTCTTCACTCCCAGCAAAATAATTAACTTTCACTTTTCACCCACAACCACAATAGTGTCGTGCAATGATAATGGATCCATCTCACATCTTGTAAAATACAACAATATGGTGCTATTAAGGTCAATTGCTCATCCTTATCTTCCTCCCATCCATAAACTAATTCACATACGACCAAGTTATGATAGTATTAAATGACTCTCCTGCACTCCATTTTTTATCCCTTAGACCAACTTGAATAATGTCGTCCCTCACTAAACTCTTACGTCAGCCCCTTACAAACACAAACAGCTCAGATTTATTGTTTCTCCCGGAACACTTCACATTCACAGTTGAGGAGATGAATATGAGAGACCTGTCAGCTCTGTATGAAATTCATCAAGTTGAGTTGAGTGGATCGTTTTTAGTTCTCAACCTTCTTCTTTGACTGTGCTCTCATCATTTATAAACAGTTGCTTGGTTTATTCAAAAGAACAACATGTTTAGTCGACAAGGGTCGGTCATACATATAAAATATGTACGCCCAACAAGTGCGACACTACGAGTTATTTTAAATTGACAATAATTTTTGTCCCACAAAAACTAGATAGAAATTGATTGTGGAGGTAAAGATCAAACTTTATCTTTATTCATATATGGCATATATTATATGCCTATCAAATTTGATTCAAGTGTACATGTTGAATTGTTGTGTAACACGCACAATTACAACCTGTCCATTTTCTTCAAAGTCATTTCGTACAAGGAACACATCACATTTTCATGACAAAATAATTATTTTGGACCAATGGAAAGCTCATGGGATGTGAACCATATAATTGAGAGCCACCATCACTCCATATATCTGCTCATCTGCTATCATAATGCCGTGAAAAGAGCAAGAGTCTAGTTTATATTCCTCAATAAGACTGACACTTGGATGACAACTAGTAGCACCGATACATTGATTAAGATTTTTACATTTTTCACACACACACACGCGGATAATGTTATCGAACGGATATTAGTCATAGTTTGAAACTCACCTTTTCGCGACGCAGCAAAAAGATCCGAGCAACCATCAGCTATCTGTAAAATCAAAAAAATAAAACTCGTCAGATTCACCATTTTTATTCTTGAAACAAAGACAACATTCAAAATGACACAACTCTAGTCTCACACATCTAAATATGAATTGACCAAACTCCTCGTCATTTCCATCATGCCACAAGATGTAACATATGCATTAACACCATTTTTAAATTTTATTAATACTTTATTTGGAGATGTTAACAAACATTGTGTGGGTACCTAGTACTGTAAAAAGTACCAAGCAAATTCAATTAAAATTGACTCTTCATACAATAAGATTTCAGGACAGGTGAACAATCTATTATTTTATAAAGAATTTGACATATTCACAAAGACATTTGAAAATATTCAAGTGCTTTCACATTATCATAAAAAGAGGGGGCCAAAATTTCAATATGAGAAAAATGGGATACATTCCGAACGGAATCATGGCGCGGTTAAAGTAAATATGAACCGCAAGAAAAAGTTTCCCGTACAAAGATCCCCCAGTGAAGCAATAATGACGTGCCGTACAAGAACCAACCGATGACGACGAAGGAATGGAATGGAAACTAGCACTATTACTACTAGGTACAAAGTGTGAAGGGAAAGACGAGCCAAAACCAAAGATTTAAGTTGGACTGATCAGTAGTTTTTTCTCTCCAGAGGTCGAGAAAAAACGGAAGGGAGAAAAGCGATATTTTCGCACGTAGAATATCAAATGGTGTGAAAGGGAAGGGAAAAAGGAAGCAAAAGCCAGTGAGGCAAGTCAAGGGAGAAAAGAGAGAGAGAAGAATACGGAGAGAGACGAGACCAAGGAAGATCAAATAGTCGTTCCGAGAGAGAGTCTACAACGTCCTACAGGGGAGTAGAAGGCTGGAAAAAAATTATTTCTCTTCTTTCTTTCCGACGGCGGCGGGAGAGAGGTGAAGGAGCACTCAAGTGCAAAGATATAGAGGGGACAAGTAGTGATCGAGCAACTCAGCCCATCATACATACTCAAGTATAAACCCCACTCTTTTTCTCTCTCCCTCTCTCTTCACAAGAAAGGAGAGAACGCGAGAAAAGCTCGAGTCATATTCAAATGTGCACGACGGCAACTGGAATCGCAAAAATGCCTAGAAATCTCTGTCTTGTGCGGTGTATGTGTGTGTGTAACTTTCCCATTAGAAGAGGGCAAACTTTTTTGCATGCCTTTCTTTATCCATTCAAAAGAGAATTTCTTGTGGGGTTTTAGGAAATCGCATGTACGAATATTGACTTGACTTTCGCCCCTTTGCGCTCAATATTGATTAGCGGGATAGGGAGAAAAGAGATGAGAAGGGAGCAGAGCAGACAGATAGAGAGAGAGAGAGAGAGCCCGAGCCAGAAAAATATACGTCCAGAATATAAAGGAGTCTTTTTCTCCTCAAATCTCTCCTCCTCCCTCTACGTCACTCCTTTTACTACTGACTACTGCTCCTCGTCTCTCTTTTCCTCCTTCTTCAAATCATTTCCCTCAAACATTTACTTGTTCGGCAAGCTTCAACCAAAACTTGAACTCGACTCTCTCCAGCACACACACATCCACCTTCTTCTTATACTCTTCTCTTCCTTCCCCTATAATATCCTTCTTTCTCTCCCCATTTCTATACATATAATATACTCCTCAAGAGACATATGTATTCATAGAAGAAAAAAAAGGATCCCCACACTCCCCCAACTATCTACACACAATCCTATCTTTAGCTCTTTTCCTTTCCCTATACAGAACATACATTTCCCAATATATTTTCTCTTGACAAAGAATTCTCTCCCTCCCTCTTCTCCATTTTTCCCCCTTCACCCCAACTCCTCTTCTCTCTCTCTCTCTCATTCACTTACTCCAAAATGTACATTACATCATCATCATCGCCATAGTGAGATGACAAATCCACTCTCTACTACTACTACTAAGGCCCACCCATTCTCAACCACGAGCAATTCTCTTTCTCTCTCTCTCTCCTTGCCACATGCTCCACATTCCAGGAAATCTTTGAATTTCCTCTCACTTTTCCTCTCACACAAACACACAAAGGGAGTAACAGCATCCTCCTTTTGTTTGCCATAAATACATAAATAATTTTCACTTGCCTATTCCAACCATCCTCTGTAATCATAACTCTTCACCAAAAACTCCCGCCCACAAAGACACACCGCCAACTCAACAACACTTAAAATCTGTTTCAAAATACTTTTTCAAATCCCCTTCATCAATTCATTTCCGTTTTTTTCTCTTCTCAAAAAAAATTAATCGTCACCCATGCGCCATTTCCTTTTCTCATTAAGACCTCATAATGTTCTGATGTGCAAAAACTTCCAACAACTTTTTTGTTCGTAGCCGTCAAGTCGTACAAATTTGTCTAATTTTAAGTGGAAACTAAAGTTAAATTGACCATTCCTACGCTACGCATCATATTGTCAACAGGAAAATAAATTTTATGATAATATTTTCCTCCACCCTACTTTCTCGGTCCTGCTATTATTCACAACTCTTCGTATTTATATAATAACCCCCTTGTATTTTTCCCACCACCTGGACCAAAACGAATACCAAATATGAATAAAATACTATCCAATCCATGCTCTTCTTACAAAATCTTACAAGGAGGAGGAGAATCTATGTATGTTTGTGTAAAGCGTGAAAAAAATGCAACGATCAGACATGACTCCAAAAGGACTACGATGTCTGTCTGTGTATGTGAAAATAAAGGCGACTTAGACCTTTAAAAGACGCAACGTTTCCAATGAAAATAAAATGTCTGTCACGTTGGAGGCGAAAGTCAAAACGGAAAAAGGAATTTGATGAAACCAAAACAGCGTGACTAGAAGCTTAAGTTGAGAATGGTGAGACCCGCAGCACAGTCATCCATAAGAAAGGAAACCCCCCTGCCTTATATATCTATATACATGGATGGGGAGAAAAAAAACTAGAGAAAGAAGTACTGCCAGGACCACCATCCAAGTCTCTTCTTCTACTCATCTTCAATACTCTTTCTCTCTCTCTCTTCCCTGTGAGACTCTTGCAGTTCTAAAGTACCATTCTAGGAGCCAACAAGAGGTCTCATCTCTCTCTCCCTCTACACCTCTTTTCTTTTCAACTCTACACACACCCCAATTCAACACAGCTACATCCACACACTCATCGTTGTCTCGCACAACTCAAGCCTCTATGAAGGAACAGAATTCCCCACACACAGAATCTCTCTCTCTCTCTCTTGTATACTGAAAAAGAAAGATTATAACATAGGCATGTAATCAATACAAAAGTATAATCTTTACACCACCTTTCAATCACATCATTACATGCTCAGCTGTTAAGCCTAACATAATTATATGATATTAGATCCTCATGAGTAAACAGACACACCATCAAGTCGATTCATATCATCCTTTTCAAATTCACACACCATAAAGTCATGCTGCATAACTAATTTTCTTGAGATAGAGAAGAAATCCATATTCTCCTTTCTTTACTATGAAACATCAAAAGGAAAAAAAATAACAGAAAAATAAATCATAAAGTGTCATCAACTCATTCATAAAACCTATTACCTTTCCCAATGAATACACGTCAAAAATTTCAATCTTCTCTACTACGACTGTGTCTTGTAGACACTGTCTACCCTTTCATTCCATACACACCTAAATATGATGCCATAAGAAATATTATCCCTCCATTTGCTTTTTTCTAACTTTATTCTATTTCGTCTCCTTTTATGAAAACTATTCTACATATCTCCTCATTTTCAAATGAAAACGTCGTACTTTACTACACTACCAATTCAATCACAAACTCCTATTTTTTATACGATTGATTTTCCATTGACTTCCACTTAGATTTCCAACCCTTTTAGAGTTTTAATAAAATAAAATTAAAGATTCAAGAAAAAAAATCCTCATCTTGTGCTAAACATCAAATAAATTTCAAAATTGTGGTTTCAACCAATGCACCATAAACCAGTAGGGATGAAGGAATCCCAATTAACTTCTACATGTTTCCCTTTATTTTATCCACATTGTCATCATTCTAAAATTGTCTAGACTGTACAGTGACCAGGAAACTAAAGTTGGCCACTACACATGTCTCAAGCCGAGAAGAAGGAACGTTTTTGCTGAGAGCGAATGACTATGTGATCTTAAACCCTAAGAGAGAGGGAGAGAGAAAGTCCAACATCATCAAGAATCAGAACACACATCTCGACGGAAGACAGGCACAAGGAAAGATGAGCATTTAAATAGATCGATTTATCCCAAGTCTCATACCAAAAGTGCCATTATGGGAAGTCTACATATAATTTATCCATCCACATAGTCTCAAATACTTGAACACCCCCCACACACACGTTCCACAACATATGATGGTTCATATACCACATACATACACACTCTCTCTCTTCGGAATCTAGGTAGACTTTCTCTATTCCTGTGTGTGTGTGCTTTGCGTGTGTGAGTGAGTGAGGAAAGCGCCAACGTGGGAGAGGAATCAGATACATCATCGCTCTACTCCTTGACTGCCAAACCTCATGTCATCAAAAATACATGACCAGAGTACGCAGTGCGCCTTAATATCTCTATTATACTCATTGAATACTGACAAAAGCTGAGCAATAAAATACACACTGCATCCACCACTTCTCCATGAATATCAATGACAGACCCTCCAACACACACATTTCCCATATCCCATCTCCTCATCACATAATCATCTACCCTCCAATTCTCTCTCTCTCTCATACCACAAAAACCCACACTTTTACAGAGAGCGTGGATTGGGGATCACTCTCCATCCGACAACTATACACACTTTATCTTTGTGTATATTTCAGCTTTTATGGATCAAGACACTCACTACATCCTCCCCTCCACTAACAGACCATTTGCATGAATTTACAAATTGAGAACCTAACCACAAAGTCAAAACTGCTAAAGATATCTTATAAATACTAAATAGTCTTTAGACAAGATTAAAAACTAAGAACCCCAGAAACTTTCTCACTCTCAACCCCTCATATAAAGCAGTCATCCAAGCGCGAGCATGTACATCATAATAGCACATTTATAAACTTACGGAAGAAACGCATGCAAGCAACTAATTCAATGCTCACCCATCCCTCTCTTCAAAAACATGACACACACACACGCACACACCGTACACTGTCATTGAAATAGCCAAGATCCTATCCTGATTAGCTTCATTCAACCTTGTCGAGTCTTTCTCCACATTTTTTACTATTGATGCACAACCAGACAGCTATTCGTCCTCACCATAAATATTTTTTTTGGAAAAAAAACAACAACAGCATAATACTATGATGGAGGACTCCAACTAGTATAATACACACAGACAAACTCGTCTTTTGACCGTCGTCTCTAATATATAATCAATACAAACTCTCATTCATAATTTTCCCCCGTCATGTGTGCACATAAATACACACACACACGTCGTCGTCGTCCCTTTCACATCTATACTATGTACGATGTACACAAAGTGTGACTACTGTGAAGAGAACATCCCTACACAATATACATGTATAAAAGCCACACGAGTAGTGCCATGGATCCTTTTTCACCTTTTTCCTTTGAACCCCATAAACGGTCATAGACCGGGACATTAGGCAAAAGCCAAATGCACCCTTACCGTCTTTGAAACATCATCATGCCAGAAACATTTTGTCATCATTATAAATCAGGGGAGCCACCAATACACTACCTAAACGTACACACACACAACACAGAACACAGTACCAGCAGTCAACACTGATACATGTAATTATGTACGCTTGTACAGACAAATATTATGAATAGAAGCCATACAATATTTAAACGTATTCTCTCTCTCCCTCTTTCTCTATTCAAACACAGGGGAGACAAAAAGTAAACCTTGAAACTGTTTCGTATAGAGAATCAAAGGGCAACCAATTCAAACTAGAGAACCTAATTTTATACTTTTATCATTTATTACATGACCAACACACGTTACAAGCTGATGAATTCAGACTATGAAAATAAATGCGGAGAGAGAGAGTGAGGGGCAGGAGAAGAAAAAAACTCAAATAGTTCAATAATATCACTTTGTATATATCACACGTTGATAACCATGTACCATGAATGTAGTAATACCTCAATGTTTTTCTCAAACAATGAGGCAGACAGGGGAAAAAATGGATGGTGGACTGTCGCCCTATCCTCCTCACACTCTAGAAAGTACACACGGGTAGAGAGGAATCACTGAAAATACCATTCCATTTTCATTCACTGTCCCAGTCCGCGTCAATAATAAGTTGAGCGTGTGAAATGTATCCAACCATTCTAATTCCCCCTACTTTATTCAACAATTTCTCTTTTCAGCTCACTTGACGCATTCAACTATACAAGCACACACACACACACATGAACTAAGCCATAGTTCATGGTTTCCCCAGTCTACCTTGAGCTTCCGCTCTTTGTCCACATCATCCAAAACTTTTGAATCATAACACAACACAGTGAGTACGGTCAAAAACTCCACACTCCATGTATATGCGGCTTACCAGGGAGAGGGAGAGGAGATGCCATTGCCTATCTCTCTCTCTTTTCCTCAAACCTCCTTCCTTCCTACCTCCCGCCTCTCAGCATGAAACCAATCCACAAATATACACACACAATACACCATATCTACTTAAAATACGTAGGGGAACCAAACTGTAAAAAAAACTTTTTTTCTCAGGCAGCCATTACTTACCACTTCCTACAACCCCCTGTACATATGTGAATGTGTGTGGGGGGAAGAGCTGAGTGAGGGAAAAGAATACTAACAATTGATCAATGGTGCGAAATATATTAGGTAATAATACCCAGTACACACACACATACACGCAGAAAGAGAGCCCAGTGGATAATCCATGTATACCACAGTCAAGAAATAGATAGAGTATAGAGTGTGCTATAAGACCGATTGTGTTCTCCCTTATTTCATGTTTCTCCAATTTATCCTGGAATATCGTTCCACTAGTACCTATATATGTAAGTACTACAAGCACACACAAGTCCTCCCTCTTATTCCAAGTCAATATTCCTCAATGATGGAGAGGGAAAGTCAAATAAAAGTGGAAAGAATGAGACTCAATGTTTCGTTCACCCTCGTCCTCCTCCCTCCTCAGCACACCCCAACCTCAAACAGATGGGGGGGGGGGGGGGGGGGGGGGGG
>WJFB01001635.1:16161-28482 GCA_009870185.1 Pygmarrhopalites habei
GGGGGGGGGGGGGGGGAGGAGGAAGACTTTCCATCAGCACACACACACACACAACGAAATCTCTAGAGTAATTTGACATGGCTCACCCATCTCACCCGGTCAAAGTCCACTCTCATCCAGCAGCCACAAAGTCACTCCACTCCTACTCACCAAGTGTGTGTGTGTGTGTGTCCCTCCCCACCACCATCCTTATTACCCACCAAGGAAACCCGGGAGGAACCTCAGACTCATTATCAATGCAGTATACACACACTCTCACTCGCACACAATAGGGTGAGGGGGAAAGGGAGAGAGAGGGCAAAGAGTGACATGATGAGTGGAATCTCTATTACCTACTACCTAGACAAGTCAAGCATAAATGCAACTTAAAATAAACCCTCCTTTCGGCAGGGTCGTCCGTTTCCAACTCTCACTCTCTGCATACATTTCATACATGTATACTTTCACAGTTGTATTGTGATTTCCATCCATCGGGACTCCCTCTCATACTTCCCCCTTATCCACATACACATTTATTTTTGCTGCCTCTCACTAGACCTTTCCTCCATGATATCCAGTGTATCTAGTACAACTACATATGGAGGGATCACTCTGTTTCTGTTGTGTGTGTGTGTGGGTGAGTATAGACATATCACGACTTGTGAACAACATCAAGTCATCCTCTTTCATTTGAAACATTCAGTTAGAAAACACCCTTTTACCCAAGCAAATCTGTCAATCAGTTGATCGTCCATGTGGAAAATGTCTCCTAAATTCCTCCTCCACATCTTCCTCTTTGGATTTGACAATTAATGAAAATTATCACAGCCCCTCTCTATTTGTCATCTCTCTATTACAACATGTTTTGACGGCATTTAAATCAATTAGCCATTTATACTTCAAAAGTCTATATACTTTACACAGTAATTACACGCACACTAGATAAATTGAGAGGGTAATGAGCCTGGCAAAACTTCAACACTAATTTCCGTCATCAATATTTACATCATATTCAATACTTAATCATATCATGAGAAGATGATGACACAGCATAAATATCTTTTTTTCCTTCAATAAAATAGACACTATTTTGTGTCAAATCTGACCAAAAAAACACTTAACACAAATATGTGTATGAAGAAAGAGAACAATCTCACATACCTAATACAAAAGAAGACACAAAAAGTGGATCATGCGGGGGAGAAAAAGAAGCCAAAAAAATTTTCTACCATCATTCCACTACACCACCAGCATGGGTAACTCTCACTTTCAACACAGGACATTCTTGAAAGACTTGTTTGAATTCTTAAGTCAACTCATGCACGAGCTAGTTCTCTTTTTTGCACACACACGCACACTCTTTCCCCCTCTTCCTCTTTGTGTACAGCACAGTAACACACAAAGGAGGAGATGAGGAAAAAAGTAGCCAGCAATGTAGATTACATGGACAAGTAATGGAGTTTGGGGGAAATGCATATAAAGAAACTAGATATAGGATAGGAGAAAGAAAGAGAGAGAGCTAGTGAGAGGGTAATTTTTGCACACAGAGCAGGGAATTGTTTAGTCTTGTTATCTCCACGAATAAATCACGTTAAAAAAAGAAGAGATGCGTAGAAAAATCACGAACAGTAAGATCCAAAAATACACTTAAGAAAAGACATCTGCTACCAATAAAAACATTCATGATTTTTACATGCTAAAAGTTCCCCCTCTTGGACCGTATCGTCACTCCAACACTCCAGAGAAAAAGAAGAGAGACGGAGAGAGATGCTCTCTTTTTTCGCTTTATCCTCCTAACTTCCAAATAGTTTGCTCTGTGCATACAAACATACATCAGTTCTCCATCATCTCATCATTTCACTCAAGACGACGGATCCGCATCACATATGCCTGAGTTCCCTCTCTCCTCCCGGATAAGTACTCAGCTATTTCCTATTATGTTCCAAACGGACTGTCATGTTTTCATCCTTCGGCACGAATTTCTCAGCTCTTCCCATCCAAACAAACTATAATATGCCTCCAGTAAAAAACTGACTTTCCTTTACGTCATTACCAAAAAATACACATACTCAATTTACACACACACACATCCCCTCCCAAAAACAAGCACATACACATATTTACATGCGCTAACTTTGAGCTATGTTTAACGTCTCCATACACACACACACTTTTTAAAATGCTACTTACACGCTCTGCGATTTGTCGTCGACTAAGAAAAGTGACACAGAGTCACTCACACACACTGGTCCTGTGTAGTCAACAAAAAGCCCTCTCTCAACTTGTCTTTCTCAATCCTCTTTTTCTCCTCTTCCCACAAATGATGTAGAGAGAAAGACAGCTCAGTGTAACAGATTCTTTTCTCTACTTTTTTATGTTATAACTTGATTCCTCCAGTCACACCATATAGTATCGCATAGTACAGTCAAGTCACCACAACTTTTTTTGAAAAAAATCTTTTTGTAAAAAAAAACTCTCTCAGGGAGAGAGTGAGAGAGAAACATAAAAATTCGTTTCATGTGTGTGTACGCGCGTGGAGAGTGTCTTTCACCCCTTTTTTCTTACAATATCTGGACTGCGTGTGTGTACTACCAGGGGCATGTGAGAGTAGGAGCAGACAAAAGTATTCAGTATGATGGGGAAACAATCAAGTCGTCCAGTAATCGAAAAACTAAACTCTTCTGTCCAAAATCCAGCTGTGACAATAAATAGTGAAGGGGGAAGTGCACAGTCAGTTGAACAAACGCAAGGGAAGAGAATACATGAGTTTCTTTCTCCTCCTTCTTAACTTGCTCCTTCTTCTTCTCCTTCTCTTATTCCACTTTTTCCTCTCCTACATCGACAAGGACGACCCTCCTCCAAGTATCCTGACGGCTCACAATTCAAAACACTGTGTGTGTATATCCACTACACACACTCACAAAGAGTCTCACAGTCTGAGGGAGAGAGAGAGAGACTCCCTCAAAAAAGTCGGCTCAACAACATTCAGGAAATCCGTCTGTCTGAGAAAGCAAAGGGAAGGGCACTTCTCTCCTTCACGAAAACGAATGAGCACACACACAACAACTTAACTAGATACTCAATCCTTTACAATTTGACTCTAAGGAACACACACCATAATCCTCGCACACGCCCACCATTTGGCTAGCACAAGGATCCTATACTCCTCATTATTACACAATATTATTATCATTAGCAGCCGTTTCTTTTCCTTTTATCCCTCCAATCCTCCACAAATAAACTTGGAATCGCCAACAAATGGTAGTACACGACACACAAGTCAACTACCAACCAGCTCTATAAGTTGATATTATTATTACATATTTAGATTTCTCAACGTGAACCTCCCACATACACACAAATTTATTTAAATTAAATAAATAAATTTTCTTGTATAAAGAAACCACCTCTCAACACACACCTTGTATTAATTTTTCACAAAAATTTCACCTCCAATTTGGCTCCAATTCTTCTTACACTTTTCCATCCATGAAACACTCAAAGCAAAGCTTTTACACTTTTACAAATTTTCCATTACATCTCTCACGATCACCTTCCCAACTATTTCTCATGTAGTATTCCAAATTCACAAACAGAAGATGCAACCTCACTGCCACTGAAGTGTGTACATATAATAGAATATGTGTGGAATTTATTTCAAATTATTAATTGTCAAAATGACAATTTTCTCACTAAAAACACAATGAACACTTTTTATCCTTTGACTTGGCACCCACAAACCACGTTACACAAACACCCAAGACACACTGATAATATCAGCATCATGGTACAAATTAGAAATTAGAAGGATGAGATAATTGAGCTCGTTTAAAAATTTATGGGATGTCTACAACATCGTAGTATCAAGTAATATCAACAAATTCAGTATTTGGTGGAGGTAGAGGAGAGATGACTGGAATACGTCCACACTCGACGCACTACTCTGATACAACTCCAGCTAGCCAGCCAGCTAGCAAGCAAGCAGACTGATCGTGCTCTGTGGCCCATCTATACCTTCCGTATAGAAGAAGATACGCTTCAAGTCGTAATCGTATGGGACGAATGTAACTTTGTGTGTAGATATATACAGTGTAGTGAGTGTAGAACTGCTGGCAAGCACAAAAGTATAAAGTAAGAGAGAGAAGCACTACATCCCAGACCGCCGGCTTCACGGGAAGCTTCATGTACAAACTACTTCCCCACAATTCATAAAGGACGCATGCGAATCCCATTATGTACGTACGACTGGGGAACACATCAAACCCAAAAACTCTCCCAACACCATGGGCCATGCATGGCAAGATATTCTTTTTTCCCACATACACACACACACACATATCCTCCCTTTTCTTTTTCCTCTCCTGTATGTAACCCTACTACAGTATTGGCTCTGAGATCCAGACACTGGGGCAAGGTGTTATTTCCCATTTGATTGCATTGGAAAAATGTCGCAGGCATTAGCGTGCCGAACCAAAATCAAATGGAGGTATCACATTACCCCGTGTCTGGATCTCAGAGGCAATACTGTACTACTACTACTACTACTTTTGGCTTCTCCTACTATGATCGCATGTCTGTGGCGGCGCGGTGGAGGAGGAACAAGATGAAGAACCGACGCTCACTCACTCTCTCAGAACAAGACCTCACTGTTTCAACTTTGCCCTCAGAATCACCCGAATTCTGTCTTCTCTCCTGACGCCACCAATAAAAATTTCCCACTCCAATATCCTTAATGAGTGTGTCACACCAACCACCCCAAACATTTCCATTCATCCACACACGGAAAGTTCCTTACCACACAAATACCCTACACCACCACATGCTCCCTACACTCATCCACACATAATTCAATCTGTCACGTCCATCAAAAGATAATAATAAATTGCAATCTCTCCAATCATCATTTACTAAATCAAAGTCATAATAATATGGTAGTTATTGATAAACCAAGTCACAAAAATATTGTCATTTAATTATTTTGACACAGCATCATTCTTCTTAATTTTGAAGTGACGTCAAGATAATAAATTATAGCATTCCTTTTGATTTGAACAGACAAAAAATGAGAATAAAATCCTATCCGACATGTGATTGCTATGATTATTATTACCCAAAAATTGACTGTACAATGTCCTCAACGTCTTTGCAAGTCATTTAATGCAATTCTGACAAGTTTTCAATGAATAGTGACGGGGGTGAAGAGGAGAAAGTGAGTGTGTAGTACATACACATCCATAACGAATGAATTTGAGTGAATAATCAATCCTCTTGGAGGAGGAGAAAGGAAAGTAAAACTTTCCCCGTTTGCGTAGGTGTACACATCCACATAATTTATAAAACTTGACTACTTCCTACCAGTATGATACAATTTTGAAGCCCATTAAAAACAATGGAATTTACCACCAGATAAAAGCCTGCCAAAACTCTGCAAACTAACTTTTTAACAGTTTTAACCAAATAAAGACTGCATACACCTTAATACATACTGTCAACTATTTTGCCTCTTCCTATGCTATAATAAAGACTAGCAGTTTTCTGGGTTGTCCTTGTATATCCAGATTCTATACATATTTTTTAAAAGTCTCTCCAAATTTTTTGTCACACTCACACACATAAACTGTGTCTGTGTATCGTATTGCATAATAAGTGAAAGGCATACAAAACTAAATATTGATGGGACATTAGCAGACAATTCAATCAATTGAGAAACTGAACTAATATCTAGATCATTAGCATTAGTAAAAAGAAAGTAGGATTTGACAATCACTTCTTTAGTGCCCAACTCATAAAATAATCCTGGAGATATAAATTTTCAACGTCATAATAATAACTCTGGATTGTTGTTCGATTAGAAGGGAAGGAGGAGGTTGGCCTTAATTACATGAATAATTACAGTTGTTAGGAAGCCATCTTCTCACAATCAGACTTTCACTCAAGACATTTACCCAGACAACAAGAGGAGGAAGTGAGGTGAGTCATGATGATACCCTCGGCTCAAGTATGTATTCATGTAGGCTTTTCCCGTCAAGGAAGGAGGGAAACATAAAGAGGAGGAGAATTTTATTTTTTCAGATGTACGTTCACGGTACAGACTGGCAGTGGCGGCAGCGGTGCAATGATCATGTCCATGGTGGTGGTGGTGTAGTGCTTTTGATGAAGAGTACATTTGAGACGAGACATTGGTGTACGGGTGACGAGCTTTAGTGGCTGAAACCTTTTTATGCAATTTAAGGATCCATGGAAAGAGGAGTTATCACGTGTAACGAGCGACTGTTGGGATTCTATTGGTCTGCTGAGAGCAGGGTTTATGTGAATGGTTACGGCAGGGGATATAATGATTGTCATCAAGCTCCATAATACGAACCTTACAGTGCAGATGACTCTATCAATCGAAGGACATTGGGGTGCTCAAGTGCTTCAGGAAGAAGCAGAAAATGTAATTCTACCGAATCACGTCTACGAATGAGAATCGGCTCATAAAGTGACTATAAAAGTAAAATAAAGAACTCAACGATAATTTTTCTCTACTCCTCATCATTACACAACTATCAAACCAAGGGGTCCCAGGGTAAAGTCAGCTACCAAAACTAACCAAATGTATACAGATATATACAGATGACACAGTCAGCAGTTACCCCACCCCACACACACAACCCTCCATCCTCCTTTTCCTCATCCTCCTCATCTCAGTATGAATCTCTCTGTCTTACCAAAATCCTAACTTACCATCCACCTCCTCATCGACTTGATAAATAGCCGCCTCTCTCTCTTTTATAGCTCCTCTCTCATATATGTATTTTCTCAGTTGGGAATATAATAAAACAATTTCAACATCAAAATTGAACTACTAAACGACTAATGGCGTAAAATGTTTGAAGCTCTAAATCCCGTAGATAACCTCGTTCCAGCCATTCTCTCACTAACTCTCTCTCTCTCTCTCTCTAGATAATCATTACTGTACCACCAATACTTTTATCTCTCTCAATCTCCACATATCACCTCTTTCATCTCCCCTCCCCTCCCTTTATCCCCTCACCATCACTTCTCTCTCTCAACAATATCTCCTCATCCTCCCTACCCAACATACTCTCATCATCATTGTTATTAGCATCATCCTCCCTTTTATATCATTTTCCTATACTAAACTAACACACACACATCCTATTTATGGTAGTTGTTCTTCATGTCCCCCCTTAAATCATCATCAGTTAATCCCTCCAAATTGTTGTCCCTGTCACCCCCACAACATCAACGATGACATCCAAAATATTTCATTTCCCTATCCCTACACTCACCACTGCAAAAATTTTCGATTTCTATTTTTTAGAATGATCCTCCCAACTTCGTACTAACCACACACACACACTCTAGTTCGTACATTTATTTTAATAAATAAACACATTTTCAAAAATCATAATAATAATAAGACTGTAAACCTCAAAACAAGGTAAAATGTCGAGTAGTTGAAAGAGTAAGGTGAATTTCATCTTAGAAAACGGGGTACAAAAAAAAGTCATCTTCCGTTGTGGATGCCAAGTTATATCCTATGCTACAACATGTGTAAGTTTTTCCCTTTTGTATGGGTGAGTTGAATAAATGTATTATGAATCAAACCCTGTGTGTGTGTCTTTCTCTCTTCTTAGTTCTTTCTCTGTATGTTTGTTGTTGAGGTTGAAACACAAGCACACAAGGTTCTCCATCCCATCAAATATTTGTAACAGATCCATGACTGTTGAACCACGCGTTTCATCATATTGTACAACAGGAGCAACTCTGAAGAGCCTGTAGCAATGCTCCTATCAAATGTGTGTAGGTTTTTGAACAAGACCAACAAGACGACGACGAGGGAGGACATGGAAGACGAAGAAGAAATGAAATATTTGAGGTAGGTAGACTGTGAGTAAATTGTAGAAGAATTGAACCCACAGAAAAGACGCCAGGGTCTCACATAAATAGTAAATAGGTAGAATAGAGCGGAATGGAATGAAAACAGTTTTGTGGTCGTAAATACGACCATCCAAATGAAATGAATGAAGGGAAACCAGCGGTTTCAGGCAAAAGTGCAATCAAGCACTGAATGAATGGAAAACTGAGAGAACATGCAAGAAGGGAGGAAACAAGACAGCCGCCAAACTTTTCTATATATCCACACTCCACAAACACACACAATCTTGAGCTTTGGAAAATTGACATATTATATATTATTGATATACTTTCCCATTATTTCCCTCCTTCCTTCCCTCCCTCTCTATCCATATAGAAATCTATATGAAAGAAACGAGACAAAGTCGTCGTCACTTTTTGGGCCATGATGAAACATCATACACCATAAACGTAGGTACAACACACAACAAAGAGAAGTAGAGAGAGAAAAACATCAGAGAAGCATTTAATTCATTCGCCGCAAAGAGGAGAGTGTGAAGCAGTCATGATGACGGCTCACCAGTCACTCCTCCAGTGTCAGACTTACTCTTTCACCTACAGAATCACCCTAATTCAACACGAAGAGACCGAAAGAGAGAAAGAAAGAGTCAAACTATAAAGTTAATGTAGGGTATTTCGCGTGTAAAATCCTCATAATATTGCTCTTAGGGAAAAACTAAACTAAAGTTGATGTAGAGTCATGGACGTTCATATATTGACGAGATTTTTTTTTCTCCCTTCTCCCCTCCTTCTCTCTCGACCCCTTTTCATGTTGCATGTAAATCGGGCATAAATACACACCGACTTCCTACACACACACACACGCAGACTGACTTGGAGAGCCAAGGTGTACAGTCAAAGGATCATCCCAGTCACTCCATCACACACATGTGCCCGTGCCCATGTACACACAGACACACTCCCCTACCCACTACTATCATACAAGAACAAATGGGTGAAAACATTAACCCACAAGCACAAACATACCTTAATGGATACCTACTTTAATGCAATTCACTAACTACATCCACCAACCACCGACATTCAACTCGATTGATACAGAAACGACATAATTTATAACATTTTACATTGCCACCCCTACCTATTTCATAAAATTGACCAGCCCCTCTCACCAACACACAGTTCCCCCCACAAATGTTCTACCTCTCTCTCCCCCTCCTTCATGTGTAAGAAAGGGTAGACAAGACAAGGAGGCTTTTCTATTTTGCCACCTATTTGACTCATGCCAGATCCTTCACACACACACATAAATGCAGACATGTGCACAGACTAACAACTCTCCCCATTTGTAGTCTCTCACCATACTACTGTCCTTCTTAACCTCACATTTCACTCTCCTCGTCCTGTGGGTCATGTTCGACCGTAAAAATCGGAGGAGCATCCTTTACTACTACTACGCGGTTCTTCTACCACCTCCTCCTCTAACCATGGGTCTCTTTATAGTTCTATGGATCCAGCAGCAGCAATACTCTCTCTCTCTCTCTTGCGATCAATACACAATCTTTCACTATCAACTATGGGGTTCATCCTATACTCCATGGCCATAGCAAAAAAAGGAACAGGAAGAAACGTACGCGGAACAACTACAAACAGCTCACACGTCTCCCTTTGTTTTCTTTAATTCCACCGACCCCCACACACAGTCTCTCTAAGCTAGCTAGGCTCGCCCTGGTCGCCGCAACGAATGATGAAACAGCAACAAACAGCACCAAATAAAAAACTTTCTCTTCTCTCCTCTCCAACCAAATGACCGCTTACAAGTCACTACAGATCCTACTCCTGATTTTAATTCTACATCTCTTCTGCACAATATACAAGAGATAGAGAGAGAAAGAGAAATCAACAACAAGTATTTGTGTACTCTCCCAATACTCCTATCATTCTGTCCCTCATTTACATATTTCCCCGTTGATTCCGTTTCTTAATCAAAAAACTCCTTTAAGCACTCCTAACCTTTTCATTTCATCCTCCTTTGCTCTAAGAACTTCAACAGCTCAGTCACCCAACGGACATGACCACGAAAAGTATTTTACAATATATACATCCTACCTTTGGTTTATACATGACCACCTAACGAGGCAATGAAAATGCCAGGTTCCATGTCGATACTTCCCGTGGTGGCCATCACTACCCCTGTCTACTTACAAAATTCATGAGTATTGACATGATGATGTTCTCATCCATACATACGTACAGTTGAAGACAAGTCCTTGTCGTCACGGTCTACATTTCATTTTACATAAGGCTGACTGGCTAGAACAACTCAAGTTAGTAGTCAATTCCTTGTTTTCCCCATACCCCTTCTTTCCAAAAGCCCAGCCAAGTCTGAATGATTGACTTCCTTTCCATTTTATCTGCAGTACAACACCAATCCTTTATGAAATAGTAAACAACAATTTTGTCATACATGATGATGATGATGTGCCATGTTCTACAAAATTGACAACAGTCAAACAACCCTTGTAAAAATTAATGTCATACATTATCAACTATAAATACAACATCAATTTCACTATTCCTCTCTCTCTCGCTCTCCCTGACTGACAAACATCAGAGCAATCATAACTCTCTCTGAACTTTGTTGTACGTTATGTATTACACAACACAAACAGTACAATCGCGTGAATATCTTTATGTAATGACTCAGTCATTCCCTCCTATCAACACCTTATCAACACAATGACCCTCTATCAGGCAACAAATACCTACACACACAAGCTTCACTTTCACATTACTTTTGTCACCACACTAATTACCAAAGTCTCTTTCTCTACTTACACTGTATATATTTTGTACAGTGAAAATCTTCCATGTACACCGTCAAAGAGTTTTTCTTTTTACACCTTCATGTCACAAAAAAATGTACAAGATTTTACCCAGCTTCTTCTTCTGACTAAGGATATCACTTTCGCCGTGTGTACATATATATACAGTACACAAAATCCTTCAATAAGTATTGGCAGGTATATAGATTAGAAGTATTACTTCTAATCTATACTTTTTAATAAAGTATACAATCTAAGTGAAGTACTAGTATAAGCTAGACGAGTTTGGGTGATCCAAGTCAAGCGTAATAAAGTTCTCAACTTCAAGTGTGTCTCAGTACTCTTGGAGAAAAGAGTAAACAAGTTCGAGGAGGAATCTGAGTTTTCATAGACTGCAGTGGCTTTTGCGAGTGACGTACATTGGACGCCATGTAAAGTGTGTGTACTTTCTTTTGAGCATGTATACTACCCTTTATACATTACACTCTCTTTCTCTTATATAACTCTCCTCTTCCTCCTCCTCCTCCTCTTCTGAAAACTGTGATGCTCAAAGCTAGCTCAGCCTGAAAAGCTTCTTCTTGACGATGACTAAAGCACACCAACTCTCAGCCTGAGTATTCTGTATGCATACTCTCTTACCTATACTCTCCTTGTACTAACAGCAAAACATAGTATAATATAGAGTATATGGTTCACTTTGAAACTTTCTAGTTGTGGAGCCGCGCATTCTACACCGTTGAGTTGCCTTTGAAAGAAAAATAAGTGAAATTAAACCTCACATGTATTTGCCAAGGAGAGGAGGAGGAGGAGGAGGAGGAGGAGGAGGAGGAGGAGGAGGAGGAGGAGGAGGAGGAGAAGAAGAAGAGGAGATAACTCAATTTTATCCTAAATTCAGTTTACTTTCCCGCTTTCTCAGCAGCAAAGAGAAAAAATAAGTACGTAATCACTTTCCAAGTAATTTTCGTTGAAACTCAATCCAATAAGAGTATCCCTGTTCTACATTCTACATATTACATGATAATATATTTATCTTACATGAGTTGAAACATTCATAATCCAAGGAGAAACCAAATCAACATTCTTGGGTCACATAGGAAGAACAGTATCCATCCATGTACAAAAAGTACAAGAGACAAGTATAATCTTTTCCCAAGTCAATGTGCTTACAAAACAACGACCAAGACTCATTTTGGACCAGGGTAATAAGAGAGAGAGAGACTATGGAAAATGTACAACATTGAACTGCACCACTAGAGAGACTTCCTGTGCATTCATTCCCCTCCCCCATAAAATCCTTCAAGAGTAAAAACTATTGCCAATACGCCAAAAAAAGTCTAAATAGGAAGAAAAATAAATAGAACCCAGGCGTGCACACACTTCCCCAACATTTTATATAGACATCACTAAATAAAGGTATGCATCTTTGACAGCCATCGTACATTGGCAGCCAAAACCTGTCATAAAATTTCTAGTCCAACATCGTTCGCTTAATCGTACCAAACCAAATACATATGAGTTTCTCCAGGGGAATAGTTTCAGGTTCCCGCGCGGAATATTCCCAAATTTTTCCCTGTAATGCTTCCGCAATGTTTCCGAAAAGCAGAGTCGGCGTTGCCGAATCTCTACGTAAAGG
>WJFB01001636.1:0-28478 GCA_009870185.1 Pygmarrhopalites habei
CTCTGGCGGAAAAACAAACAATTATCTGACGATAGGACCTCCCGATTCGTCATTGGGTCGGGTCAGACAAAATTTCTAGGGTGGTCTCAAGTCGCCCCGCTTGTGCATGTGCCAATGTTCCCTTGTAAGCTCTCACCAGCTATAAATATTTCCGTCATTAGACTGTTCATTTAATTTTGTCAAAAAAAACAACTTACGACTCCTCTGTCATAACGCTTTTTTACAATTCTCTACTCCTTTTGAACAGTTTATTCAAATAATGTCATTAATGATTTACTCAAGTTACAAAAAAAAGTAATCACAATAACATTAAGCCTATCCAAATGTTATTTTTTTCTCACAATAATGAATATTGTAACTTGATGAAAATAACAAAAGCTGAAGCCGTATGTCTGAATCTGTACGGTTTTTCAGTTAACTTTATGTTCGTTTTCGTTTTGTTTCCGTTTTTCTTCAAAATTTTATTTTTGCATAATTTTCCTTCTTGTTATTTTCTGTGAGTTCAAAGTTTTCTATATTTTTTGAGTTTCTAATTTTCTGCTTGTTGACCATGTGCAGGTGTGGACAGTACAGTATTACTAGTTTTTCATTATATAATGTTTGTTTCATACAGTAGATCTCACTCTATAATAAAATACTACTACTAATACATAATCAACCAGATCTCTTGTAGGACAAAATTCACTCACCCTAACACGCACCTATAAAGATTAACACAAACACACACAACAGCACTAAAAAATTAAAGTACCAATCAATAATCGGTTTACAGTACAATGCTTGTTGGTTAATTACTTCAATTAACACAAATCTTAGCTTCTTCGTAGTAAACAAGTAAGGTAGTTTCAGCTTCAAGCCAGTAGAGTATTAACAAATTAATTCACAATGCTTCAACAATATTGTACATTTAAGAATTTAACAAATTCACCATGCTTCATAGTAATGTAAAAAATGATCACAGATTCAAGAATTCAAATTGAAAAAAGACGGAAAAAGCTTTTTGTGTACCGTGACGGTATTTGTTGTTGTACCCCCCAAGAATAGTCAGTTTCAAATTAAGAAAAAATACGAATCTGAACTGCATGTGTTTTTGCTGCTTTCCTCCAAAATATGACCTAATTAATAATGTTTTCAGTTGACTCTATTTGGGTTTTAAAAGACCATATTTCTATGGAACGTCAATCACTCAGGATATGTAGTGTCTTTTGAGTGGAATATGTGAATCTTTGAGAATCTTTAGAATTTTTCCCCTAACAACAACAAGAGCAAAGTTAATAGAATGGCATTTCCGTGTTTGTCATTGCTAACTTTCTCTGGCCCTTGTCAATGTTTACTGAGTTTGTTTGGAATTGGATGAAAATAATACACTTCTGTTACTCTCTCTCTCTGTTGATGAAATAACAATGGAAGATTACGAAATTTATGCTGACATTAGAATGTTAAAGTCAAGCCCTGTATTCCTTGTGTATGTATGCTCAAAATTTCCTGACACATAAAAGGTGGAGAAAGAGAGTCGGAGAATCAGAGTGGACAACTTCATTCACCCACATCCTTATTGAATAGTCTACGAAAGTCCATGTCGGGGACGATGTCACCTCCATCCAGCCCAACATCACCAACAAAAGGAGAAGAGGAAGAAGGCCGAGTATCAAGCTCAATGTTCCAGGATCAAATGAGAAGTAAAAGTCCAATAATACTTTTTGACCCGAATGAGAATGAAGGGAAGGGTAGTCCAATCCATGCTGAAATCAAATTGTTGGTCCGAACATCAGAGAATGGAAGAGAGAGTGTTGAGATTAGGAGCTTACGAGAGGTTTTGGTTCCTCCTCCTCCTACAAACACATCCCCATCCCCTAATCCGAATTCGGTCCATAGTCATAGTACTGGGACTGCATCAACTTCTGGTTTCCTGGGTTCTTCTTCTTGCTCCTCACCCGAACTCCCAACGCTCGATGGCTTTAGTTCAGACAGAACCGAGTCCCCCATTCTCACCCAAAGGCTCGTTGTTCGGATACATGAAGGTGATTGAGATTGTGTGTGAAAGATGAAAGATTGTTTGTCATGTGTGGTTTTTTTGGCTTTAACATATTAACACTCTCATCCATGATCTTGCTTCCAGCACGAAATGTACTAGAAAAGAGAGAGGTAAATTTTTGCTGTTGGTATATAAGAAAAACTTTTGCATCGCAGGGTTCAGAAAAAAAATTATGGAGTTAAAAATGGAATCACGTCGTATTCTTTTTCCGCTCTGCTTCCATAATAATAATAATAATAATCCACTGCTAGTAACATTTTGAGTAGAATAATATAAATGGAATTTACGTAAATTTTTACGGTATGTATTCAGGTGGTATATTGGTTTTTGGCTTACATCTAACAAAAGTATTGTAAGGGGAATGGGTTTTTGACTGCAGGGTAAAGTAAAGTAAAAGGAAAAAACTGTTCATCAGCATGGCTCTCATGTTTACAAGCTTCTCAAGAGAATATTCAAGACTAAGCTAATCAATTAACATCACCAGTACAGAATAATGTTTTTGAAAATATAGAAACTCACAAAACGTCTTAAACTTGTATTTTCCGAAAAAGTTTTGATTGTTTATGAAGAAAAAAAAAGAAATCAGTGAAATTTTAATTAGCCTGCAATGGAAATGAAGATCAATTTTTTTTCTTGATAAATATGTTCTTACTTCCGTATCTTCTTTAACAAAGACATTGCGGGTAGATAATGTAGGACTATAGGAAGAAAGACTCAAGTTTAGCAGTTTTGTGGTGAACGACTGTTTGTTTGTTTAAAGTTTAAATTAGTTTGTGGTGTAACCTTTGTGGTAGATTCGATTCCGCACCCGTCGGAAACGACTGTTACTGGTGGAAGAGATAGCCGGTCTAGTGGTGATGTACTCATTCAAGAGATTCTCCTGTCTGACTCAGCAGCTCTCCAACAGCATCAAGAACATGGAGGAGGACAGGATCCACTTGAGGCGACTGCCACAAGGGGTAATGTCTCTGAACCTGGAGTCCGTACTTCTTTTGAGGACAGCATCAAGGGAAAAGGAAGAGAGAGATTTATTCCAATCCAGAAAGAGGGTGGAGGGATCCTCCGGAATTCCTCCAATGCCTCTGGAGTTGAAATAACAGAGATTACAGATGATGATGATGACACCATTGATGAGGGGACGGAAGAGACGACTGAGGAGGAACTCACTAAGTATGAAATTCCAATCTTAGCTACATTCACCGTTCCCACAGAACTAGAACGGGAAGAAATTCAAGAAGAACCTTCAAGTAGGAAAGAGACAGGGGAGTCTGAAGCAACACTTTTGGACGATGACCTAACCCCAGCAATAAAATCATCCGAAGAATCAAAAATTCCAGTCGTCGAGGAAATCATAGTCAGGACAAAAGCGGAGGTGAAGGAAATTCATCCAGAGGCACCAGATGTACACACACAGTCAAATGTTGAGCCATCAGGAGAAATTAATGTTCCCGAGAATATAGAATTTGAGAGGAAAGTTGAAGTGCGTACTTCCCACGAGACACCCTCCTCTCAGAATGAGAAAGTTGAAATTCAAGACAAATCACTTTTGGATACACATAGACAAGGGGAAAGTGATTCGGAGGAGGTGGAGGTTGAGGAAGACGAGGAATTGCAGGAAGAGTTAGTGCGTCTAGTAAATGAGGAAGATAGGAGTAGAGATAGGTTACACGGCGTGGTGGTTGACACTGAGGAGAATAGACAAGCAGTAGTAAATTCTGTTCATAGTAGTAGTCATGAGAGTGGCTCGTGGGCCCCACAATTCCCTGGAGAGGCTGAGACGACGGAGGAAGATATTCATAGGACGACGGCAGCCGTGAGTGAGGCAGCTAGTACGACTGTCAATGATGTTATTGAAGCAGCCTTATCTACACTGAATTCTCAACCTGATGATGAGGAGGAGGAAGAGGTTGTTTCGGACTCTGACGACTTACCCACTCCTCCTCCATCCTCACATCACCCCCCTTCATCCTTATCTTTATCCTCCCCCGTTCCGGTCACGGAACCTGTAATAGTTCCAAGTCAAGTCTCACCTCGGAGTCTCAAGCAACATGTGAGATTCGAGGGATTTGATCAACAACAGCAACAGCAACTAGAGGATGATGGATATGAGGATGAAGAGGCCGAAAAATTTAGTCGGAGTAGTAGTAGTAGCTCTAAAGATAGTCTACAGGAAACTAGGCCAAGAGAAGCAGAAGAGACGACAGGACAACCCGTCACCAAAAATGAGGTTCATGAGTCCACATCCTCCTCGTCATTGGATCCCACTACCAAAGTTCCTATTAAACCTACACCTACGTTGACAGACAATTCCATTACGGGAGAAATAGATAGCACTGCCATACATACAGTGACCACACACACTGCCACATCACCTTCTCACTCCGCTGATCCTGAACCTACTCCTCAAGCCGGGAATATTAATGAACCTAGTAGCACACATCCAATACCTGCTCCGGGTAAAAAGGAGCAGACGAAAAAGACAAAGTCCTCTTCCAGTGATTCTGACTCGGAGTCAGATGTTGTGAAGAAATGACGGGGATATACGCGTAAGATCCTGACTCTTTTTCATTTGAAAAACAAAATAGAAAAATATTAAGATTCTTTCATCTTCCCTAACTCTGTCTCTTTTTTGCTCCTTCCGTTTCCTCTGCCAACATGAGTGTGCGTGTATTCGTTACCGCATCCCTTTAACAGCTAAAGCGTGGATTTTTTTGTCAAAATCTATTTACACAACTATGATATCCCGCTCTTTTGTGCTGTTATGCTTCAGCTCCATTTCAGCGTTTCAATCGATTTGTCTCAGATGATGAAAACATGATATTTAGATTTTTAAGGTGATCTTGACCTCAGTCACATTTACTCCCACCCTCAGTTTACAGCCACTTTAAACAAATTCAAAGGCTGGTGATTAATTTAAGGGCTACGGATTTAATAATAAGTATTTTGTGAACTTAAAATTATATAGCAATTTCTCCATGATAAAATTCTTACTAAAAGTCAATTGTTGTTGGAAACAACATACAATTCCTAACACTGAATTTAATACACGCGGAAAGCAGGAATTTATTATTTAGACGTGTACAACAACAATTGCTAAACTCCGTTTATGATCTCTTAATGGTTTTTCAAAAGGACATTGACTGTGATCACCTGACGATACTACACACAATCACTGTGTCATAAGTTATAATATTTTCAAAAACATATTAATCAAGTAATGCTCAAACTGACAACTAAGATACTACAATTCTCCATATCAAGCTTCCAGAAAATAATAACAAATGGGCATTTCGTGAATCTTCATTAAAGTAATAAGCACTTCGGTTGTAACCATCAAATGTTTTATACTACTACCTATGTTACTTAACTTTCATGTCATGATCATCTGACAACAGGCTGCTCCAAGAGAATCCCTGCGTATGACTTTGTTCTACGCATTATTTTCTTTCGCTCTCATTTTCCACGTTAGTAGTGTGTAGTGGAAACAGAAAAAGGCACTAAAGATTCCGGTTTAATCGGGACAAACTCATAATAGACTGTGTGTGTACACATGTACACTTGTGTATTGAAAGGGTGGTGGTGGGGGAAATATGTACAAATTCATTACACCGTCTTCCTCTTCTTACATGCAATTTGGTCTTTAATGTCCAACTAATGTACTCAAATCCATATAAATTTTGAAGAAGAAGGAATTGAAAAAACCAGAATTCCTATACACTTGAATTTAGTAACGATGAAACCCCAGTCCTTATCCCACATTTTAACTCCCTGTGCCACCACAGAACGATTATGTGCAGGGATGAGGAAACTGAAAGCAGCTCAAGTTTACGTATGAATTGTCAAACTTAAATTAGTTAATCTTGTATGCTTCCCTTTCACCCGTTCCCAATTGTACATGTCCAGTGCCATACATTACGTAGTGTGTCGGTGTTTATGAGGAAATTTTGTATGCATATACTTTGCTCGTGTCTGCTTATCAGTACCCCCTAAAAAGACCAGAGTAAACTTTTTACATCCTTCCTCCTCATCCCTCTTAAGACTATCTGCACTGAAGTAGGCTAGGGAAAGTTTGAAAGCTGTAATTTTACTTTGCTTCATCTTTTTTCTTATGCATGATATCCCCCGGGTCCTTTGAAAGAGTACAAAAACAGGATGTATTAAAATGTGAGTTAATAGAAAATTGTTCGACGTCATTTCGTTTGCTACTCTTTCTGTATAGGATATACATATAAGGACTGTTTCAGCAGTCAAGGTATGTTGCTTGTTTACCCCTTTTTGTCTCCTGTCGTGTCGAAATTACCCAGCTTGTATTTGTGTATTGTATTTATGTGCCGTATATATACATATATATATAAGGAGGCTGACAACGAGCAGTAGAAAAGTTAATCGAAAAGTTAATTATGCATTCACACACACAACATTAGCAACAGTTTCCACGAAAAGCGTCATACTTTGTCCCTTTTAAAAAGTTCCTTGTTGCCCGGTCCTGTGGCTTTGTTTTTGTTAAGCTGATGTCTCGTGTGTGAGGAGAAATGTGTCATGTTCTTTAATATAAATATTTGTATGTTACAAGTGTGTCGGAACACAAATCACATCCCTTTTACTTGAACGTTGTGTTGAACTTGTAATTTATTTTTTGACACTCACACTAAATTTCACACACAAATACACTTTATTCACACTCTTCTTTTCTTCCAACTCTACTCTAAGCTTGATCGTTCAGTTCCATGTGACTATAGACTGTAGTATTCAGTTGTCGAGAGCCACTCAAATGTCGCATGTAGTCTACCTCAGAACTTGCATTTTCTATCCAAAAATTGGCGTTTAATATCGCAAAATTTTCGTTGTTTTTTCCTTGCAATTATAAGTGATGTTGATAGATTTGAAGTCGTAGTGCAATATGCACCTTTGTACTTATTTGTAGAATTCAATACAAACTTTTCTACATACGATGAGAAACAATTTTTCAGTTGATCGAATTCAACGTAACTATCGTAAATTAAAGGTTGTTTGCATGTACACTGAAATCCAGTGAAAGCTAAAAAGTATGCATATGGATTCCGTTGGACTGATCAACATCATTTGAATTACTCCGAATTGAAATTTATTATAATTGACAATAGATGAAAAAATACCTATGCACAAAATGCACTATTCCCAGACCCACATGCTAGAACCATTGCAAATTTCAAGGAGACGTCATTTTATAAATTTATCAAATAGCCCAGTACTCTGATCTTGAGTATAACATGCACAAGTATTTATTGATTAGACGGTTGAACCTGAGTTTACTTTTACTTGGCTTTTCTATTCCAATATGTATGCATACGCACTTATATAATTTGATCCGAGTATGGCTTGGTATCAACTCAGCTGCACTTTCACTTTCTCCATGTGACTTGTCAACCAACCATTTATTTAGCCTTTCTTTCTCCATCTGTCCTATTTTCAATGTCATTTTCAAAGAACACAAATCCCCCTCGTCGTCATTTGTAGACTTTGTAAGTATTGAATGAACACAACGTATGCAAGTTAAAATTCGATTTTTACCATTCTTTTGACTCGAAGCGAAACAAAATTCCCATGTAACGTCAATGTAATATACGTAAAATTGTGTCTCTGTCCCTCTTGCCCTATTTGTTCAATATTACCTCAAGTTGAATACTATTTTTTGAATACAAAATGAATGTTCTCAATTCAACGACACACACATAGTTAAGTAGTACATACTTTCAAACAAAACTATTTTGGAGTGCTGACTCTGTGTATTTGTGTTGGGAGAAAACCCCATGACGTATTGTTCACATATCATTATGAGCTGTTTTGAGCCAGAGTAAACTTATCCAAGTCTCTATTCCTAGCTTATTTTATCTTTTGCATCTCTCCTCACATAGAGAGTGTATGAGCATCACTTCTTTTAGTGTCTTTTTGTAAGCCTAAGTTGTGTCTAAAGCTCCCCGGAGGATTGTCCCATCCAACGCTTGTATCGACTGGGGGAAAGTGAAGGTTTTTTGAGAGAAAGCGAGAGATTGGAAAAGAAGAAAAAGCATGAAAGAAAGTGAAGAGAGCTGTAACAATCCATATTTACTTGACATAAACATAAGCTTTTTTCTTCTCCACATCCACAAGCCGAAGTTTCCTTCCATAACGTAAATGTAAGTGTGGAGTGTCTGCCCTGCCTGCCTGCCTTATTGTGCATAAAGAGAAAGTAGTGTAGTTGGCTGTAGTTGAATTTATGTAGTCATCATACCTTTTTTCAATTCTTTGAAGAGTGTGCGAGTATGTCAAAGGTAGACGTATATTACTATAAATATATATATACATCACACAACATTTTACAGAGTAGTATAGTCCAGTGTACAGTTTTCCACATGTTTCTGATGGGTCACTTTTTTAGTTTCAAAAGACTGACGTTTAGTAAAGCTCGAATCTTGTAGTTTGAGCCACCCTGTACACAAAAGTCTGGTATTGACTACACCCTACTGACTCCTCTGTAGGTGAATTTAATGTGTAGAGAACACACCATATGGAATATATATATAGACATTAGAAAACCATACATGTGCATTTTCATATCATTTTTTTATATTTTTCTCTGATGTAGGAGTTTGATTTCCAATCAAAAAAATACTTTTTTGATGTATTTCTACACATATTGGATGTTATATTGTATGTAAAGCATTTTGTATGATTTTTTTAAATTTAACGTTTTTCCTCATTTCATATTATTTGAATATTGTATTTTTTTTAAATGTTTACATGATCTGTGTAAAAATGTAGAGAAAAACTGAATGTACAGAGAAAAGACAGATACTACCGAAATTTTAAAGATTGTAGAAAAATAATAATGACATGATAAGATTTGTGTGAACACAAAACACGATTTTTGAAAAAAAAAAATGTCGTTGGAAGTGGAGTATGAATGTGTTTGTTCTTCTCTCGTTCCTCCCTTACCTTATGTCTAGCCTCGTCACTTCAGACTGGGGATTTGAAAAAAATGGAACAAGTGACGGCTTCCCCGTCCCGTGTCGTCGACTCTGTGGGTAGTTTTGACGAGAGAAAAGCCTTTTGGGTGGAGAAAGACATGGAAGAGAAGAAAAAGAGAGAGTCAGTCGCATCCTCTGTGTCCATTGAGGATTACCATGAAGGATTCGAGAATACAGCTTTCATGGGTGTTGAGAAGATTGACTCAACACCCGGAGGAACTGTCAAATCCATGAGTTCTGTTCCGGGTGATCCACGAACAAGTAGTTCTGACACGGTGAAAGAAGAAAAGTTGGTTCCCCTGAGAACTCCCAGTCCATATGAAATTGAGAGGACGAAAGAGGCAATCTTTCTTGATACTGATGATGTGGATGATGATGATGTTGATCAAGACACAAGAGTTGAGGTTGAGACTCAAATCAAAAAACAAATTTTACAAGCTCATCTCTCCGAACCAGAAGGTTTAGAAGAGTCTTCACCTGAGCGGAAAGTCATTGACACAAAACAACAATCAACCAAACAAGTTTTTGAAGAAGAGGTCAGTTTCAGAGAAGAGCGAAAAGAAGGAGGTCAACATGGAATGTCCTCCACAACTTTCACCACTACTGAGACTAGAGTCAAAACAACTACTTTGGAGAAGAGTGAATTTGAGACGAGTGAGAAGCAACATGTTGACTCTTCCCGATTTCATCCCATAGATCCTAGAGTACCAGGTCAACAACCACAACAAAGAAGACATTCTCCAGAATATGATGAAGAGGATGAAGAACAAGTTGTGAGACAGGCTGCATCCTCCCTCGTCTCCGAAATTGAAGAAAGAGTAGAAGAAAAAATGAGAACGACCACAGCCACCTCATCTTCCTCTTCCAGTTTTGCAAGGGGGGACAGTGCAGGAGATAGTGGACGACAACCCACGACCACGTCCACCACAACCACGTCCAAAACTAACATGACTCAGATTAGCACAAAAATCTCAGACTCCAGTGTCGACATCACGGATGAAGAATTGTTGTCTACAGGGGATGCATCCTCACCTGAACCACTCAAGGTAACACATTACACTTACTTTTTAGTACATTCTACAATAAATTTTTATCTGTTGTGCTCCAGTCGGATTTAAATTAGAGTCTCTCAACTTTGGTACACGACTATTTTTAAAATTGCAAATGAAAACGTATTTCATACACTCAGCCGAGGATACTCATTCTGGAATCTCAATAAAGTTGTGTGGAAGTAAAGCAATTAAATAAGTAGGCCAGGAATGAGCACACGGTCTGAGATAATGATTGCAAGCAATGATAATGATCGCAACATTTTAAATAACAACTGCACTAAACCAGACTCATTTGTTAATGAAATTTATTTTTTTATTTTTCCCCACCCAGCATCAACCGTCAGGCTCTGGAGAACGTCGTGGAGATGTAACTCTCGGTACAGCCGGGGATTCATCCGCGGGTTGTGGAGCCGGAACTCCCGAAGCACACACAGTCCGTTCCTCATCCTCCGGTGAATTCTACACAGCAAGGGAGGATGGAGGTCTCCGAAGTTCTAGTGATGATCCTACGCGACCCAAATCATGGGATTCATCTCTCCTCGGCCAAGTCTCCACAAATGCCTCCGGCTCATGTGGTTCAGAGTACCAGACAGCTTTGAGCGCCGCGTCTGCCGCTTCATCTTCAGAAAGTTACTTGGGTAGTCTATCAAGTGATGCGAGTGCATCTGAAACTTTGGTCGCATCCCAAATCAGTCTTGGTCGAAGTCTTCTTCAAGATGATGATGAGGATACAAGTGACCGAGCGGCAGATGGTCGCCGCCGTGGAAGTCGTGAAAGTAGAGAATCCTATCCCTACCAACAAGAAGAGGATGATGTCCCTCCACCTCTCCCACCAAGACTGACAACCACCACTGCTGCCCCGACATCCACATCATCAACAACAACAACAACGGCAGGAGATTCGGTGGGTACGGGTTCCAGGTCTGTACATTGTGAAGCACGTCATGTGGATGTTGATAGAAATGCCACAGGCTTGCCTGTCACCCTGACCTCATCCACATCAGGGACGACAGTATGCACTCAAGTTGAGACAACGTACGAGGCGAGAGTAAGAGGTGACCCTGAACTGGCTGATGACCAAGAGGGTAACATAATGGTTTTGGAGTCATCAAATAGTTCTACTCTCAGTTCGAGTCAAGTTCGACCCGTTGTGAGGACTCATCGACGAGCAGAAAGTCAATCCTGGAATGAATCCTTGTTGTATGGGATTGAAGAGAAAATTGAGGATGAACAATTGAAAGACATTATATTCCCATCAGAAGATATTGATGAAATCAATGACCTTTTCCTCAGTCAATGTGATGACCTTGATGATCCCATTGAACGTCCCGTCACTCCTGAACCTGGCTACTCTCCTCATGGAGAAGATAAAAGGAAACGGATAGTCTACTACCCGGGTTCCTCTTTTGACCAAAGTAAAGATTCTTTAGATGAGGGTGATGATCCATCCATCCTCCCACCCACCTCCCTCTCGACTGATTTTACTGTGGATCCTTCATCATGTGGAGTATATGAGCGTTCCCTTGCCATGCCAAGACTGGAAGATATTGAGGAAGAGGGTTCACTCAAAAACTCACCAAAGTCTGTTCTCAGTCTTGAGATGGGGAGTCTGGATGAACGTAATGGAGTTTACAATATAGTGAATGGAAATGGAAATGGGAATGGAGAGAAACCTACACGACCCGCCTCTCGAGAATCCTCATCCTCACTCAACGAATTTGAACGGCTAGAGTCAGCTGTGGAGGAAGAGGAGTCAGAAAGAGATGGGAAAAAGGATGAACCCGTCCTCTCTGAGATTGAGGAGGGACATGAGTCACAAGTCTCTGAAGAGTCGGATGAGACAGAGATGTGTGGAGAACCGGATCCTTACGATGCGGATGAGGATAATGATGACAAGATGATGAAAATTTTCTCAGAGAAATTTGAGGAGATGGTCGAAGACGGAGAGTCACCCGAGATGACGGAAATTCCTGAGTATGCAACTGAAGAACAGGGTGAAGGGAGTGGAGTAGATCCAATGACTTACTTTTCCACGACAATTGAACCCCGTTCCCCTGAAGCCTTGACAAATACAGACACCTCCACGGCTAGTCAGTGGGATGAACCAACACTGTGTAAAAGTAGTGAGTTAATTGGCACAACCTCAGCAGACTCAAGTCTCGAATTCCGACTCCCTGATCGAGTGACCACTGGTGGAGCTGCAACTACAACTACTTCTACTGTCATTTCATCGACTGTGGGGGGTGGACCGTACTCCTCCCCGTCAAATTTGTCAAAAAAAATGACACGGGATTTAAATTTGGAATTGAGTACTAGTAAAATGACGTCCAGTGGGGACTCGCTGGAGAATTCTGAGCCAAAGAATTTAATGGAAGTCTCCAAAGACTCTCTCGAATTTGATGATGAGGAAAATAATATGGAGAGGGATCAACTTTGTCAAGCCAGTTCCTCAGCAAATAGTAATAATACTGCCAATCTTCACCTTCAAAATGACCAAATGATTGATTCACTCACCCGCTCAACTATGGTTACAAGTTCAGGTGAACCAATTGAATCAGGGATTATGACGGATTCATTAGAACTTGCCAGTGGTCAAGCCCTCACAACAAGTCAATCACATGCCATGGGAGAGTCTGTTGATTCTCTCACAGGGAAATCAAGTGATGAAAAGTCTGGATCAGGAGGAGAATTAACGGGAGGAGCTGTCGGTGGAGGAATGGTTACTTCAACTGATTCACTAGAAGGTCCGCCTGGACCTCCATCCTCATCTTCCGCCACAAGTATGACAGCGGATGCGGCAATGTGGTCAAGTGGAACAGGTTCAGCTGCCACACTTGTCTCAAGCCAAGAAGATTTGACACTTGAGAATCAATTTTAAATTATTGAGAATTGAAAATTAAACACCTCAAATAATTCTTTAACATCATCATCATCCAAAAATCAGACCGTCGTCATTTGAAAAATTCCCTCAACTCACCACTTGACTCGAGGACACAAAAAACCAACTTTTGCAACTATATTCAAAAATAAAAGGTCAATATAACAATTGTACAAAAATAATGTTTTAAAAATGTCACGTTCAAATTGAATTGTTGATGTTCATTTGTTATTTTTTAAAATTTTAATTTCTCTGTGTATATTTTTTGCTACTTTTTCAATGTACAATTTATTTTCAATTAATGTTTATCATATAGGGGCTGTGATATGATTTTCTAGCCTATACATAGTGGAACGTGTAAGTGTACTATATAGTGTCGCCATATTGATATACAATTCACTGCAAAATTTCATGTCATTATTTACAGCAGCCATTCTTCAACAATCTCGGTGTGTATATATTACAGTAGTTTAGTAGGCTTTGCAATATTTTCCTTCAATTTTTTATTCACTCCCTCCTTCCCAATTTACACAAAAACTTTATTATATGTATAGTGCGCGGAGTTTAGAGGAGAGTTGCTGATTTATCACATATTCTATACTTATTTTCTTGGCTATTCAGTGTCAAAATGGCAGATATTGCCTTTTTATATTCCTCTTTATTGCATTCCCAACCCAATGGTACATATCTCTGGCCTTCTTGCAAAATGACCTAAGTACATTTCACCCCTGACGCAGCATACGATCTCGCTGTACATTAGCCCGTCGCTTCGATACTGCGTCAGGGGTGAAATGTACTTAGGTCATTTTGACAAGAAGGCTAGCGATATGTGTCGACCAGGGGAAATCTCCCTCAAATCTGTGTTGAGACTAGGTAGAAAACGTATTGAAAAAGACATTGAGTTCCATATGATCTGCTCCGTTCCATTATATTGATAATATTTCCAAATGTAGTAAAATGAGAAGGACTTTTCCCCCAACAGTGTGTGTGTACAGTGTACACCCTCACTCTCGTATCATGGAGAAACATGCAAGAATCCAATGGCCTATTATTGCCCATTTCTTACCATTGGTAAGACCACTGAGTTTGATTTATAGTTTTTAATTTATGTTCAACTTCCCCCCGTTTTTCTTCTCTCTATCTTACAATATTACATTGAAGAAAGAGAGAAATGTCTAGGGAAAACTGGGATTTTTCCCTTCTCCCTTTCTCTCTCTCCATCCCTGTGGATGGTGAAATGATATCATGGGCACAAGTAAGGACCTGCAAACCAAACATGGATTGTTCGAAGAGTGTAGGGTTACAGAATATCTACTTTTCGTATCGGCTTTAGGTATTCTAGAACATGGGTTTTGATCTGCGCCGAGCATGTACTATGAATATTTAAAATGCACTGCTCTGGAAATTCTATTATTTATTACATGAAAAGGAGGAAGAGGACGGGAGAGGGAAAAAGTTTTTTTTTGATGGAGGCAAGAAGAAGAAAAGTTTAGGGAAAAAGAGAGTTAAAAGCTTTTAAAATCCCGTCAAAAAAAGAAAGAAATTCGGTTGCAATGTATGAAAGTGGTACATTGCAATGCTGAATTTATCGTGAATGCGATATTATCACACCATGCTCTCTATCACACACCTCACCGCTTTCTGTCAGTCTTTCCATAAAGAATCGTGTGAGTATGGATACACTGTACGTGTGGATGTGAAGTCTATTAAGGTGAATTTGAAATTATCGTTTTCAAGTAGGCAGAATGTTTTTTCAAGTTCCTTGGTGTACATACGTAACTTGTGTGTTAATTTCTGACGGGAGAAAGTTGAGATTATATGTCAAAATTCAAAATCAATATCAAAATCTTAATTATGAACATAATTGAAAATTTTGATGTTTTATGTAGAGGATCATAAGTGGTGAGTCTTTCACGGTACTCCTAATTTTTAGCCTGTTGTCAACAAAGATAGGGAAATTGACGATTTTCTTTGTGACGAAAAAATTATTCTATATTTTCCAACTCCACAGTGCAATCATTATTATGGTTGCATACACGTTGTGTATATTTTGGGAAAACGTAATTTTGTCAGAACGTGATTTTCCAACAAGGTGATAAAGAACGAGAGAGAATTTTTTGTTCATTATAAAAATCCACAATATTTTAGTTGAAGGAAACCAATTCTTGACGTACTTTATTGATTTTCATGCCAGGACCAATAATATTGTAGAATGTATGTGGAATATATCGCACGAGGCGGGTTGAGATGGGTGGAGGCTGAAAGAGTTGTATGAACTTTTTAAAAAGTGATTTTTAGGAGCAAACTCTAAATCACTACAGACTTTGTGTAAGCATTTATGATGAGCTAACGGAGGGATACAAGTCAAACACAGTAAAAAGGGGAATAGAGATAGGGAAGGGGAAAGAGAAAGCACAAGGAATATTCAAGTATGATGTCATAGCTCACCTCAGCTTGTATGTAAACTGTATGTATAAATTATTATGGTATTTCCATCCTCGACTCGATATATTTCCCCATCATCTTCATCTTTGAAAACCTCTTCTTGATTTTCAATTTTGTATTTTATTACTATTCATGGAGAAGGAGGAGAGAGAGAGAGAGTCGAGGAGGATTGAATAGTCTAGTGATCATGGAAGGAAGAGGCCCTCTTCAAGAGGGTAACGTTCAATTTTTCTTAGGAAAAATTTACCCTCCCAGCATTTGACTCGTGTGATTTCTTCTATCTTATTTGGTTTTGGTAAAAATTTACCCCGAAAAAACTATGCACGTCAGTCAATCCACTTGATACTCATTTATATACATGGAGTTTAGTTTCTCCTCTATGAGTTGGAGTAAATGACAATTTTCTGTTAAGAAAAGAGAATTGAAATCACATTTCCTGAGGGCCTCCTGCGTTGATAATTATTTTCATTAACATTCTGCATGGACAATCCAATATCTCATGGAGTAATGGAATTTATAATTCTAACTTTGGATTATTAAAAAATTAATTTGCACTGGAAAATGTAAATTTTTGTGCATATGGAGAGAATTGGGCTAATATTAAAATGTGTGTACACAATTCAAATCACGCTGCCCTGGTTAAATTTTGTTATGGGTCATGATTTAAACCCACAGAGAACTGGAGGTGACAGATATTTCTCAATTTGAACTATTGGCTTCAATTACAAGAGTCAGTCATATGCCTACACAATGAAAGGATACATGAGGGATGGAGTAATTACAAAGCCCAAGGTCTCTTCTCTCTCATTGTCTTTCCCCGCTTTCCAAACTGGAACATAAATAGTGCAGAGAGAAAATTAACTCAAATTTGTACAGGATGAAAATGATTGTTTTGTGGTAGGGAGGTTTTCTCTCTCAATCCTTTGAAGCCAGACACGGTGTCTGTGTATTTCTTTGTGTTCACATGTTAATGTATGGAGTCATTCAATATTTCCACTCAAAACATGTACGTAATGAACAAAAGGGAGGAGGAGAAACATTGGAGGGGGGTACGACAAGAGCATTTAATTACACATTACCATCGTCATGAATTACACTACACTCCCTCAGCTAACTATGCATAGTGCTGGTGGGACGAGGACAAGATATTCTAAACTCGTGTATGTGTGTGTGTGTGGCCGACGGTCACCAAACCATCAAATTAAAATTGGTCTGCATGGAGTCAAAGGAATAAGCTCCGATAATCCAGACTATGTCTCTCGTGTAATACAATACTTATAAAAAATATGTACACCTACAGCGATAGGGACGCTGTATTACAAGGAAATTGTCGATATATATGTAAAGTTGTTGAGAGGAATTTTCTCCCTCCCTCGCTTTCCCCGATCCAGTGGTGAGGTTCATATCCGGAGGGAATTTCCGATTTGTGTGAATGTGAATTTCTCCGTCAAGTGTACGCACGTTGACTGATTCCAGTAAAGTAATGTGTTTAATCTGTGGGGACATGAGAGATACAGAGAGAGAGGGAGAAAGTCTTTCTTTGTTTATTTGCTTTCCCCTCCCGATTTACATGTGGCAATTACTGGTGTCCCGGAGACATACAGTACCAATCTGTATCTGTACATACATTACACAATTTGGAAAGAGGCTGAGTTTGAGTTGGAAAATGTGAAATTTTCTTGTTCTATTTTCTGGCCAAAATTCCATCTATAAACTCGGGAAAGAAATGTGGACGGTGGAGGGAGGCCTACATTTGGGCATATGTACATGGATACATTTTGTGTCTGTGACACACAGACACAAAGAGAGAAATGTGTATTAAAAATACAATGAAAATTGTACTAGTTATACTGTACAATATCTGTATGTGCATAACGATGTGTGGACTAACATTACGTACATGCATTCCAAGTTTTGTTTTACTTTATAGGAGATAGCTTACTTCACTTTTACTGGACTATTCTCTCTCGCTCTCTTTTCTCCTCTTTTGTATTCTGTCCTCGACGCCTCGCTTTCTCTCCCAGTTTCTCTCCTCGCCAAGCTCTCCTTTTTCTCCCATTCGTATTTGAGTTACGTTCAACTCCATGGTTCTTGAGTAAATTACTTTAGGTGGATTTCTGTGCGTGTGTATACTTATTTTATCACACACACACATATGTACATGTGTAATCTACTCAGTGGCTCCTGTCGTCACTCGAATGGGTTTGGTTTCCCTCGGTTTTCCCCAACTAGTTCAAACTCTCTCTCTCTCTCTTCCAACCTCCATCCCTCTCTTTCTTTCACCAACTCTCTCTCACTCCTCTTTCTATTGCTTTCTCTTTCTGTTGTCGATGTCAATCCTTTTGATCCTGCTTTTGGCACTTCTTGTCTTCTCGATTTTAATTTGCGCTTTTAAGCCTCTCCTCCTAACCTCATCATTGTTTCACGCTCATTTCCCGAAATCAAAGTCTCCAACCCTTCCCTTCTCTTTCCTTCTAAGTCAGCTGAACATTATATTTAATATTGTCCAGCCGACCTCATGTACATCATATGAATGATACTTTCATCAAGTATATATTTACGGAAAGAACCCTGTCCTTCCCAAAAATGTTTCAAATTTGGCAATTCGTCCAAGTTCTTTACAATGTGATCGTGTAGAGATTGTAGAGTAAGTGTCATCTCATCTCCATATTCTAATTATCTACTTGTACTTCAATTACCTTCAACAAATCCTTATTAAAATATTTATATTTGAGAAAACACATTCGGTTTCCTTTACTGCGTAGAATGTTGTAGGAAAGAAAAGCAAAGAAAGGAAAACAACAACACGTGTGTATGTGAGACAGTCTTTGTTACTTCTCCTCTGCTGGAATTCCCCTTTGTCTTCTTTGCTCTTATTTATTTTTTTCTCCTTTTGTAATATTTGGAGGCAATGTAAATTATACGCTTGTGTAAAAAAGCATGTGAAAAAAAATACATGATGAAAAAATATTTTCATCTGGAACCTACATCGTAAAGGAGATATTTCCTCTCACAAAAGGGATAGACGATGAGGAAGAAGAGAAGATTCATTGAATACTCAATTTTTAATTAAATTCTACGCATTGTCTCATCTCTGCTTATTTTCGTCATTCACTCTACTTTGTGCTGCTGCTTTTGCTCTTGCTTATCATTATGATCAACTATGTATAGTTTGTGTATACACAAAAGTTTGTTGACTGTACAATGAGTATACTTTATACATATTATTACATATACACAAGTCCACTGGAAGGAAAGGGATGTGAAATAAAGATAATAGTAAATTACTCTTCATTCTCCGGTAAGTTCCATTCTCTTCTCTCCCTGTCCCTTCCCTCTTGTTTTAAACTGTCGTCACGAGTAAACAAGAAAAGTCCACATACAGTCATTACACACAAAGACAAAATATGCTTATAATTTCACCATCTTCAATAATCATGCACGATACAATATATTCTGTCTATATTGTACAGTGAATTGCATGATCCGCAAATCTACATTTTGCTTTTCACCGTTGCTCAAGCTTTGTTCTAACTTTTTCCTTTCTCTCGTTTTTTTCCTTGTTTCGTTGGAATTTCGTTATTCCAAAAGCGACTTTAACAATGATATAATTTTTTTAATATCGTATACAAATATCCATCAACATTTTATTCTGAATTTCCCAGTAATCATGTATATACGTGTATATATGTCTACATATTTTTGTCACTATATCGTCCATTGTCAAGAGTCTGCTGCTGCGTTCTGAAGACTCTTTGTTTTCTATTTCTATTTTGTATATATAACTGTGTTGACGAGATCAATGTTTGATTTTCATCGTCTGCTTGTGACAATAATAATCTGTGAATATATATACACCCATACATGTGTGTGTCCTGTACACCCTCATTCACCCCTTCTATTGTACATTGCAATATAATATTATGATGAATGGGATTTTGATATCCGTGTCTCTTTTTGATTCTCCCCTTTTTATCCAGGTAATGCTGGGGGTTCAAGCTCTTCTTCCGAACTACAAGAGCAGCAGTCACCACCACCACCAAAACAAAAACAACTACAACAAGTTGAACAAGAAGAAGAACAACAAAGAGATTCTTCCGCCTCATCGGATGCTTCAGCTGGTCACTAAATTCATACACTAATAATATAAAATACACATTATAAGAAAAAAATAATAAAAAATACCAGAGATACCTTTTGTGTGTAGTTGTCGTCGTTGGTCATGGTCGTTCTGTGTCTGATAATTCTCGTCGATTCTTATATATTTAATAAAACAAAAACTAATAATACTAGCCATTGCATAATTGCATTACCAGACTAATAAGAAATAAAAATAACATCATCCAAGATTCAAGATTATGAATTTAATCATTACATGCTACTAGTAAAAAGTTATGGCAAAAAAACGAAGTGTCGTATAGTTTCCGATCACACCTTACACACACACACACACTAAAATAAAATATAATTACATCTCATATTATAGTGTATGTTAGTTGTCAGAAAAAAATGTATGATGGAAAACATGCTGAATATGAATATAAAAATGATTAGCTTATAAAGCTGATTAGAATTAAATGTGACAAGTTAATTTAAACATCTTTTTGAAAAAATTCTCTCGCAAGCTATTTTGAAGACTCATGATATGTATGTATACTTTGTATATGTTTGAATATCTATTTAAAATGTTATTTAAATGTAATTTGAAAAAAAACTGTATGAAAGATGAAAAGGAAGAAGACGAAGAAATAATTGTTTTATTGTCAAAATATTGAAAGCTCTTTGTTCTACTACTAGTACTAGTAAAATTAAATAAGATGCTGCTGATGCTATGTATTTTAACAATTAAATATTGTATAACAATCCAGATGCGATATACATGTAAGCAAGGCATTGTTTCACTGCTAAAATATACAATTCAGTCATATACTACATATACACTTATCAATGTCATTCATGGATATAATGATAATTCAATGGCTTGCTAAATATGCAACACAGTTTTCAAAGAGAGGATAAAAAAGGATAGATTGACGAGATCTAAATAAAAACCAAGACCTAAAATCAAACCACTGCTTACTAGAGTATACTAATATTTTAAATAAATGTTGATTTGTTAGTTTATTAAAGAATGAAATGATGTTAAATATTATTATTATTATGAAAGAAGTTGACATATTATACACATTTGATAATTGCTTAGTTTATTTTATTCCTCCGCATCAGTACATTGTTATACAATTAATATACAATATATATATTAATAATGATAGTATGCAGATGATATTATGTACTGATACATTATTCTTAAATATACAAGCTTAGATGATAGTTATTTTAAAGAAAGTAAATGGAAACCAAATAGAAATTACACAAGCTACAGGAAAGAGAAGAAAATGTCGAGAGTAAATAAATAAATCAGCCACTAAATTAAATTACTATATAATATATACATAATATTAAAATTCTTATACAGATATTATGTATGAGCTACATATTTAACTTGCTTATATATGAAAAAATATAGGACTTACATATTAATAACTTATACACGTGCATTGACATTATGCTTGTAATAATAATTAATGTAAGCATTTTAACCTATGAAATAACATGATATATATTATATTATTATTACATAAATGGAGTATGCTGATACGACTCTAAAGTTTTTTTTGAAAGAGAGAGAGACAGGAATCGAAAGAGTGTAAACTTAAGCCTTTAGCTAAATATACTTTTATTTAAGTGACATACAGAACTTGAGAACCAAAAAAGGAAGAAATGTAGAAAGGAGAAACCCTTTAAAGCCCAATAAAATAGCTATACACTAGAGAGTATGTAAATAATAACTAGGATGACACGATAGGAGACACACAGCCACCACTAGAAAGTGAAAGCAAGGAAAAGAAAGGAAGAGGGAGAAAAATAGACAGTGAGACAACAAATGTGTAAAAGATAGTTTGATGAAGAGAAGAAAAAAAGAATGGGGAAAAAGATAAATATACAATCTGCAAACTTTAATTACATCCAAGAAGCGACAATGTGTAAAATGTTTATGTCTACAATTACTACCATTATATTATACTATGTACTGTATATTATATTAAAAATAAATAAAATAAAAAATATTATGTAAAATGATGATGAAATGAAACTATACCATATACCACTATATACAATATAATAATAAATAAATAAATAAATAGTATCTGCTGTCAACAGAAAGAACGAAAAACCAAGTTAAACTATACATACTATTACATACATACTACTACATACATATACTATGTTACTGATTCAATACCTAAAAACAAATTTTATCTGTGAAGCCTATAGCATATAGAATAAACTTATCAATAAATTGATAAAAACTATATAACCCGCATTATACATATGTATTCATTCCAATTACTCCTAACAACAAACAATAAAACCAAGCAACCACACATACAGTTTAATTGCAAAGATAAACATCCTCTTTTCTCTCTCTCTTGTCCACATCCACATGGAGCCTATGAAACTTCCCCCTGCCACTCTCCAGTCACCACACACACACACACCATACTTTTTTCCAGAGTTCAGAGGGACTGTAATTTGCTACCCTGGAATACAAACTTGGTATGAAGGAGCAGAGGGCAGAGGACGAAGGAGAGAAAAAGAGGAACAGACTCGAGAGAGACAGAGAGAAAAACAAAGTAAATAATGAAAATAAACATGTAGTTTTTCTAAACCCGGACTGAAGAAAAGAGGGGCATAAATTCTTTGAGCAACTTTCTCCAGATATTCTCTTCTTGAGAGAGTGAAGTTCCTCCTCCATATATTGTATGTACTTCTCCTTGAATATGGCAATGACAAATAGAGAAGTACGATTTTGCGACATAATAATTGCATACTTGAAAAACTTGTAGTCAGCTGCTCATATTTTAACATTATTTGTACATATGATGAAAACAACTTGGTGGAGGTGAAGCATGAACACACACACGTTTTGCAATGAATCATCGTACATGGAGAAAGCATCCAATTTCTTGAAAGGAGAAATCCTGCTGTCATATTTACAACTACAAGTATATGGAATTCATATTATGATTGCATACAAGAAGAAGAGGAGGATGTGAAGAATGATGAGAGGCGATGAGAAGGATTTTTCCTTTAAAACGAAAAGAAAAACGAAAGAAAAAGCTAACTACAGCCATACATCTTCGATTCAAAGCCTTTCAAAATTTTCAAGGTTTGGTAAGAGAGACTAAAGTCAGGGAGTGGTAAAATTTGAAGTTCATTTGGTGGCTTATTGTTTGTGTGATTTCGACAGTGTTGAGTTGCTTAGTTTTCTTCACATGTGCCCGAGGAGATTTTTGGTACGGTCCACGTGAATCGTCAAGGTAATGCAAAATTCATGAAGTGCATTCTAAAATTAATTTTATTACATTCCCACCTTCCCTCCACCATGGAATTATAGTAAAACTTTCAAGTTTTTCAACTTAATTTGCGCAAATGCCGACAGTTGAATCATACATCATATTTAAAGAGAGATCCTACATTGTATTTGCATTTAAATGTAGACTGAGAATATGTCAAAACAATTCCAATATGTGTGTGTGAAAATAAAAATGAAGGATTGACATAACAATAGAATTAATTTTATGGGTGTGTGTGTGTTTGTTAGATTTGATGGTTACAAACATAAAAAATGATACTTTGACCTTCTCAAGTACCATACGAGTTTCACGTCTCACTATCTAAGACTAATAGTTTGCTTCACTTCAATCCCATAAGTAATTATGTACTTGGAATGGGAAAAAGTAAACATACTTTGAAATCTTATCTCTTTCTTAATTAGTCAAAAGGTACACACACCACATTGTGTTTTCTACAAACTGCAAACAGTTGTCATGTTTTGCCAGATAAACTTTTCTATCCAAAAGTTTTAAAGTGTGTATCCCTCAGTCGGTCTTTCTCAGATTCCACAATAATTGCAAGTTGATGATGAAGCTCCGTAGCCAGAAAAACAGGGAGATGGTTGTTGAATAATTAAATGTTAAAAATAATTACTCGTCCCTGCCTACACGTACACAGTACACATTGACTGACAAGGGAGGGATAAGGAGAGAAAGCTTAAAGTCTCGTAAATATAATTATTTAAGAAGACGGATCTCAGAATAATTCCAAAAGACTGCTTACACTGTCAGAGTGTGAGTGAGTGAGTGAGTGTGTATGCTGTATGCTGTGAGTGAAATTTTAATCAAATGTGAAGAAACAATGGTTTACTATTACTACGTTATTATTACGAGTTCAGTTTTGGACCAGCATCATCATCGTTCTGATCTACCTATATCCCTCTCTCTATATATAACGTGTGTGTGTCTACTTTCTACATTCACTCAAGGATAGGATTTAACAAACTTTCTCTCTCTGTTAATACTTTAAACCCTAGGCTTTGCAAAATATTTGTTTGCTGTTTACATAAGCTGATTTGACGAAGACGATGGAGAAGCTAAACTCAAGATTCCCCCACCATGACTTTCAGTTTAGCTTCAACTAATGTAGACACTTATTAATATGTAAATGCGTACAACTTACAGAAGAAGAAAAAAACTTTCTTCTCTAATTTTTCTTGGAAATAATACTTCCAAATGCCAACAAAAACTTTTATTTACTATTTTTACCCATCAGAATAAAACATTCTCACAAACATTGGAGAACATTTAACATTTTTATGTGATCCTAACATTACTATAATTAGATAAAATTGGAGACAAGGACATGAAAGAGGGAGGGAGGGAGAAAATGTCTATTTTCCTAATATGACTTTCTCCTCCTTACGTCGACTCCCTCCCTCGGCTTGATTAATGCTATTGGGTGAAGAAAGTGGTGGTGTCCATGATAATGACACTCGACTTTTAATTGACAAGGAGGAGGACAAAAGGGGCGAGTAAATTGAAAATAATGAAAATCAGTTCTTGGAAACTTTTTTCCTCTCTCTCTTATAGTCTTACACACACACACACGTGGCTATGTGTGTCCAAAGAATATATATGACCAATTCGTATGCTGCAATGGTGAAGGCGCAGTAGGGAGCTGTACCTGCTTTCCCCTGCTCCCTTCACCCAAAACCTGCATTCTCCAAAAAGGGCCAAAGTCAGTGTCAATAAATTGATTTGTCTAGTTTATGATGTGTGTATAATATGAAATCGGAAGTTGGTATCTAGTAGAGCTTGTCCATTTTAAGTAATGAGTATTTGATTTAAATTACGATTTATATTATTATTTAACTTTAAAATTATGTCAACTATATTCATATGTCCTCAAATTCTTTTTGTCTTCTGGACCAGAAATTCTAGTGAACTATGAATGAAACTGAAAGAAAGTAAAAAAACCCGGTAATACCCGTTTTTCCAACATTCTTTAATAAGATAAAGTTTTCTAACTTTTTACCCATATTATCAAACATTTTAAAAAATAAATGTAATTTTTTTTAGATTTTTTTACTTGTCAAATAAATCTTTTCTTCTTACATTAAAATTGATTAAATTCGTTAACCATAAAACCATTAGAAATGTGGATTACTTATTACAACTGCCCACTGTGACAAAGTTGACCAACAGTTGTCTTAGTTGCTTTGGCAGTGGCAGTATTTATTTTGAAATCCCGTAGCTTTTTATACACAAGCGTTCTAATGCACAGTATGAGCATTTCAACCCTGTGCTCACGACAACTACCTTCTCCACCCAAAACCCATCAACTAATTATTGGATTTTTTTGAAAACTCTTCAAAATATTGTAACTCACATCACAACCATTAGAGCTTAAAGATGACCTGTAATCGAAATAACCAAAGTTGTATGTTATTATCCTGTAAGTTTTTAATACATGTCTGTATTTCGATACGACGTACAACATCAAAAAACTGTATAGAAATCAATACTATAAAATACAATACCTGTAAGCTGTTGTGAAGTTTTTGAACAGTGCATGAAATGCTTCCTTTGTTTCCGACGTCAACATGTGAGAATAACTGAATTGAATGTGGGTGCCAAAGAACTTCTCTGCTGAATGGTAGTTTTTGAAGTAACTCAATATTTCATCATGCCTGATTTCCGGGACGTCACGATTGCTGATATATTCAAGATTTTTGTCACGATCACATCTATGCTTCTTCCCCAACTCTTTCACGGCCCAGCCGCCCATATAGGTAGCTAGTTGTTGATCTACTAAATCAAATTTTGTAATTTTGGACAAATCTAAAACTGAATTCGCCAGCTGGTCAACATGTTCATCACTTTTATCATCTGGATCAACTTCAGGTTCTACTTCAACCCAATCATCTAAAAAATTTTTATCATTTTGATTCATTTCAAATTGGGCTTCTGTTGATGAAAAGAGGACACTCATTTGTTGCACTCCTAATACTAACATATTACTCTTTCTTTGATCTTCATCTTCATTCTCATTTACTGAATAATTTTCACAATTTGAACCAGTTGGTGATTTCAATAAATTCCAAATAAATAGCCACCTAAAAATGTGACAAAATTGTGCTGCTGTTGGGTTTTTGTTGCTTCCACACCTTGATCTCACAAAGCTGAAGAAGTGTTCCAATTTGTCTTGTTGAATCCTTCGAGTAAGAACAAACTGATCACCATTCAGCTTGCAGTTGGTTAGAAAACTTGCCATTCCAAGTAAATTTTGATAGAGTCCTTTTACGGACGGCAGTATGGTCTTACCGTCTCCCATTCTCCACGAATTCACCCAGTTTGATTCTTCAACAAGATCATGAATGTTGTTTATAAGACGATACCCTGATTTCCATTTTTTTTTCAAGTCGGAGGGTGCAGAAATGTTGAGAAAGTCGAATATTCGGTCAATCCGAATTAAGAAGATGGCGGTGGCGGTGGCTTCTGTTGGTAAATATCCGAGTTGAATGTGGGTAAGTAACCCGGATCCCGTAGCATGATTCATGAGTTGGGTGGCTAACTTGACTATCATTCACGGCATGTCATTAGGAAATAGATGACAGCGTCGTAGTTTTGGGGAATGACATAAGTTTCTAGCTTGTTCAGTTTCCCAAAATTGTCTGATATAACGCCACTCTATTTTTTGACCATCTATTTCAAAATCACGACGCTGCAGATGCGTCCTTATGTTTTTTATTATGTGCGGGGTATCATAAAAGCACCACACACTTGACCCAAATTCAGTTGTCATACAATTTTCAGTAGTTACTCCCAGTGATTTGTAGAGAGCTATATTTTGGCCCACTTGATCACACTGTACACGTGATATTGTACCCCAGGGATCTTAAAGTTGTCATATTTTGTCTTACGTGAAACTTGAGATCCTCAGCTGCTGTGGCCCCAGCTTTTTCAATAATATGTGTGTAATGTATAAAGATGCAGGAAATTGTTTTAAAATGTATCATTTAAATGAAGCAAGCTGGTGTTGCCCTAAAAAATGTATGAGTCACATGTTTTGACAGGTTGTGTTTTTTGTTTCCTTAACCCTTTGAATTGAAGGTACATATGCCTTTCTCCTATTGGTGTCAGAAATGCTCCTTATGATTATTGGCTCCTGAAATGCTTTTTATATCCACGCAATGTGTTAAGGAATGGGCCCTTGGAGCTATAGGGGTATGGGGAAGCCTGGCACATAGGCTTATATGAAAGTTATTTTCCTTGGTCATATATATTCTTTGATGTGTCTGTCTTTGTGTTGAGTTGAGCTTATTACTTGAGGGGCTTCTAAGCTGTAATGCGAGATTCACATAGAACTTTTCCAACCGTTTTTTTCGGTTATTGAAATTTTTCTTCATTTTCTCGTCTAACCATTCACATTGACCATCTCAGAAACCCTATTTAATCCTTTAATTGCCCTTGAAAACGGTTAAACATGGAGTTGGAGAGGGTTAAAATTTTTCTAACTTTTTGATGTCCTGCTGTGCCCAAAGGCCCAGAGGAAATAAGAAATGTCCAAAAATATAACAGAAAGATTGACTTTGACCTGCTTCTCTCTCTCCATTTCTCTTTATTCCACTTGACAAGCTAGTAGCAAAAGACACACACACGCACACCAGAATCACATATCTCTCTCTCCAGCACTATCCCGTATTCATTCATTGCTTGAAATTGCAAAAATGGGAAGTGAATTTGACGGTCATTATTCACAACATTGGTAACAAAGTCAATATGACTATTTTCAAGTTTCGCCATTCTCAAACGTTGAGTTTGGATCCGTAGAATCTGAACAAAAATCACCCTTGCCTACTGTGTCTCCCAAAATTTTACAAGCTGAAAGTTATGATTTGACACCTTCGCAATCATTAATAATTGACATGGTACATGGGCGTCCATTTTTTGGGATCTTGAAGAATCAGACTACATTAATCGTGACATGAAAAAATTAGCATGGAAGGAATTTGGAGCTACACTAGTTCCTCCACTTTCAGGCTAGTATATAAATATATATATATATACAGAGCGTCTTGAAACATTCTTTACCACATAAACTCCCATTTACGATATACCCACGATATGCCTATAAAATCAGTATGTATTTGAGCATAGCTGAGTACGTACATAAGGACTCCTCGAGAAAAAGGGTTTCCGAGGAGTGGCCTGAGACTTGAGGGTGCACAAAGGTTTCTGACGCACACTTGTGTTCTGTGTGTGTGTGTTTGTTATCACGGTAAATTGAGATCTCATTTGGAACTTATTTTTATTTTTACTTGCAATTGATAAGACACAGTCAACATAGAGAACTCTATGATAGTCAAGAGAGAAACAGCTTTAATAATTTTCTCAAATACTTTTCCATCCAATTTTTACTTAGAAACAACACAATGCAATAACAATTATTATTTAAAAATGTGAGCGCCGTCTCTTTCAAGACATTTAACAAAACGCGGGGCCACTGACCCGCACACATGACGGCACATTTGTGGGGTGACCTGAGTAAAGGCATATCGGATGGCAGCCTTCAATTCGTCTACAGTCTCTGGTCGCCTCACTGGTCCCCCGTTATTCTCATCGTATTCATCAGGCTCACGAAATACGATGCTTTTGATAAATCCCCAGAGAAAAAAATCT
>WJFB01001637.1:0-28461 GCA_009870185.1 Pygmarrhopalites habei
AACAACATGGGTACCAACAACATTGGGCCTTATGGGCCATAAGGTTCCATATAGTTGGTGCCTGTTGTTAGTGCCTATAGGTTCCTAAGAGGTCCAAACCAACCCATCATTTCTCATAGTTGGAAACAAATTGTCGTTGTACAGAATCTGTACATTTTGACAAAAAGAAGCGTTCGAAATAAAAATGTTCAAACTCCATTATTCTTGAAATTTATGAGAATTGGTGTGGATTCTGAATAGTAGCATTTATACCAAGTCAAAAGTTTGCTTTTTGTCTTGATATAAACGGAAAAGGTTCACAAGAAACGATAAACAAATACATGCATTCAAGAAAAGTGATTTTTTTGGAAGAAATCAAATCCAAGCAATTACTCTCTCACAATGAGTGCATAATAAAAAGGTGAAGAAGAGAGATAAATTATTAATAGAAAGAGAATGTAGGCACAGATTGGAGGGGAAGACTGGAGGAAAATAAAGATGAAAAAAAGGTGAATGTAGACACACAAGACGACAGACAGTATACAAAATTGAAAATAATGACAGGGTTTCCTGATTGATGATGGATATGTTGGAGGGGGAGAAGGATAAAGCCAAGGAGTATTTGTAGGAGAAGAAAAGCTGGAAAATTATGAGTAGAAACGCAACATGGGGAAAAAAGTTTTTTTTCTTCTTCTTGGAGGTAGAATTACGTAAGTATTATTTTTCCAAGGATCTGGAATGGCTCGGAGATGTATTCTAATTAACCATAATTACTCCAGTTGTGTGTAAGGGGGTGGGGGTGGAAAAGGGGATGAAGAATCATCCAACATTAGATCTTTCGTAGGGGAGAGAGAATCCGTATAGAAAATAAATATATCTGTAGAAAAAGTAGAAGCTGGAACATGCAACAGAATAATGATGATTAGCTCTCAGTAAATAGTAGTCAGACTGTAGATTTGTACAAGTCTACCAAAAATAAAGTTAGAAGGAGAATGGGAGAGGAGGAGGATGAATTCCCTGGAGGAAAACCACCCTGTTCCATTTGTCATTTTTTTGATGACAGTCAATTTTACATTATGACCACTATTGTGTGTGTGTATTGTCACCCACACACACACTATGTACTAAGAAGTAATCCGCACACGGTAAACTACAAAATCCCAAGTCTAACTATAATTGTTTACGAGTTAGTGAAGCTCTTAAATATAATTTTTGTTAATTTCTCCCCCTTGATTTTAACATTATGAAGCTTCTAAATTTGTTATTACGCAGTGGAGTCTAGGACTCCTAGACTAGGGTAAGAAAGGGAAATTTGGAAGATGTGAATTTTTGTGTGATTTTAAAACCTTCTCTCCTTTTTGTCCTTTAAATCCAGCCAGATTTCCAAATGGTGATTTGATATCGGAAGAAGGGGTGGGAGGGGGAGGAGGGATCATTGGCAAAGACCCACTTCCTCTTTCTACCTCGTCCTCATCATCGTAACTCTGTTGTCGTCGTCATCATGTCGTCATCCCCATCATGGACCATTTCGTGTCATTTGTAAATTCAACAAAATACAATAAATTCGAAATTCTTTCACTTTCATTTTCTACTCGTCATTTTTTTGTGTTGACTATTTGTATCCACCCCTTTAATTTTCTTTGTATATTATTTAGTCACGTTCATTATGGATACAGAAATTTTTTTTTTATTTGGTTGATGGTGGGGGAAAAAGAGTAATTCGCTCAAAAAAACCTACAAGCTGACTCGTCCTAGAATTCTGCACTATACATGTATGCAGTGAGTCTTGCTTGTTGTGGAGATGAGAAAGAGAAAAATGGATAAAAAAATAAAAATACGAACCGGATAATCATAGAAACCAGAGAGATCAAATCCAGAACCATCGCCTGAAGGAAAACTCTGTATGTCAAATAATAAACTAACTTTTTTTCAACGTTCTACAAAATAACACTCAAAAAAATAAGTACTCAATTTATATTATTGCTGTCTTTTTTTCTCTCTTCACCTCCCAACATTGTGAAGGTGACAATGAAAAAAAAGAGTTAGAAAAAAATAAAGAGAAATATCTCCACAACTTTAAGCCATTAATATAATCCCTCAAACTTTCTCTTTCTACAGATTCACCTGTTAAACAATTCCCCACCACCATTAACTTATTTCTTGAATTTATTTGTAAGAAAAAGGTTACTATTTAAACTACATCGTTTTCTATATAGAAAGCATTTATAGTAAACAGCTGAATAGCCTCCCATAGAAGTTGCACCATTAAATCTACCAGTAGTTCTGACTAATATGCCTTTAGTCATGTCAATTATTTGCACAAAGGTCTCTATCTCTATAGCACACCAATTTCTGTCACCACTATCAATTCGTGCTATTAAAAGCCAGGATTCTAATTGGGATGTTTCACACTTAAGGCCTTTTGTTAGTTATTTCAAAAAATTGTCTAGACAGGGGAAAAGATTTTCTCCTTTGAACTTTTGTGAAAGTTTTTGACTTGTACATTCGAATACATACACACACTTCATTCATTTGGAGGTTCTAGTATTTACCAGCAGCCGTTTTTTTGAACATGGCACTTGTATTTGTATATCTGTATCTGTATTTTTGGATAATGAGGTAGATTGAAATATTAGACGGAGGAAGGGAAGTTTTCACCATAAAATATCACACACGTGCCTCTAGTCACACACCCACACAATTAAGTACCTGATCCCCCTATCAAAAGTGGTGTGCTGACAGGGACAAGACACTGGATACCAAGTCAATCCTTTTGTATCCCCTCTCCATAAAGTTGTGTCATGGAGTGTGGGTATTGTACAATAAGCATGGGCTACAATTTCAGCGTCTTACCTATCTAAGATCATTATCAAACACACCGCACACCTCACCTAGGTCTAGTGTCTGGTGTTATTCTAAATTATTACCTCATCATTGGACGAGACTGGGACAGAGAGAGAGTCCAAAGGAATAAGATATCAAAGTTTATTCCCTCTCAATGCCTGTCAATGATTATTAAAGTTTGTCCGGTTCAACTTTACAAAATATTCTGCTCATCACACGAAAATTTTGGATTCCTACTACTCTTTCAACTTTTAAATAATTTGGCCTGTGACTTCCAACCTACCAATTTCCTTGATTAGTCATCTCCACTTCACAAAATCTACTAATAGGATCTTCCTTTTGTTATGTACTAATAATAATAAATGATATGCACATTTTGATAAACCCTTTCATAACGCATGGTAATTAACTAAATGACTTTTGTAAACAGGGCACTAAAAATCTTTGATACTGATATAACACACACACATAATACAGAGTTAAAAATCCCAGGTGTAAACGACCTCGTGGTTCGTTCCTTATTCTAGTGACATGTCACTTTTCCATTCTATCTCAAGTATTACAAAATAAACAAGAGAGTTCCTTAACTACCTACCTATAAGGATTTTTTATTACATGTAGCTAATAACCAGGCTTTCCCATTCTCATCTTATTAATACTCAGACACACATGTTCCCGCACGCACACGCACACACACTTCACTTGAAATTTGATGATCAATGGACTTGATGAGAGACACAAAAACGGCAGACATGCACCCAGTCAATCCATGTCCACACAAGGCAAGGCCATGGGCCATGAATTGAGTTTATTAAAAAAGGACGTACTTAGTTATAACAGCCCCCTTCGTGTTTATCAAGCGATGAAGCGTCTTTTTCTCCCCATCCATTGCCATATTTAGTCTAATAATTGTAATTTAAACGGTTATCAACATGCGGAGATGTAGGGAAAATGCAACAAAAAAAATTTCTTTCTTACAAATCCTACTTCTATTGTAAAAGTATTCTACACAATGAATCATGAGATACAAGTAGTGTAGGTAAGTAGCAGCTAAGAACAAAATTAAGAAATGGCTCTATTGCTAAGCAGTTAAAATGCATGCAAAGTACTTGGCAGTACAACTACTCATTATCATATTCAAAAAAATGGTTTGACTACACAAAAAAGTAAAAGTGCTGTGAAGAAAAATTGTGGTTCTAAATAAACTCATCATCACATCCAAAATGCTGTTACACGTTGACTGGAATTTACATACACATAATATAGGGAATTAGCCTACATTATTGAACATCAAAATAGAAGTGAGAATGAATGACAATTATATAGTAATGGTACATCACATAAATGAAATAATATAATATTGAGTGTGCATTGATGAATTCTTTTTTTTAAAAAACAAACAATTATAAATATGAACAGACCGAAAGGGAATCATCACATTGAACATCCGCGACAGCCGGCATCCCATACAACTTGAGTTCCTGTAATGCTCCCTTAAATAGAAGAATCCCAAATAGTAACCTTAATGAGCACACCATTTTGTCCGCCATTATTACTCTTTGTAAATTATGAACTCGTCATCTCATTTTTCACTGAGTAATAATCATCTACACATACACGCGTGTGTTGACACTGTCTGGAAATTCAAAATTCAAATCGTGGAATCCTGATCATCAGAATTTTGTGGATGTTTTTTGAATAAAAATTCTGCACAAATTTTTGCATTGTTTAATTTTTGTCTACTCCACTGAATTATTTTGACCTTTTACAACCATTGTACATTTTTCTCTCACACACAATACACACACACAAACTCTTAAGTGTTGGAGGAAGAGTGGATTTCCTTGTTGACAGGGAAGGATGGGGAGTGTGGGTCTGTGTGAATACTTGATGGCTAATAGTTTTAAAAACTTGCTCAGTCTGCATTGAATAAATTAGATGAAGAAATGAAGAGGACTCATTATAATTTTGCGCTCCACATAGCATTCCGTCTACAATTTATTATATCACGACTCTCTCTCTCTCTTCTTTGCATTATCATGCACTCAGCCGCGTCTCCCTCCCATTCATTTCATTTTTTGAGCTGTACTACGTTAGCTACTACTACGAGGAGTACGGAGGAGGATGAGGAGGACGAGGCTACGGTGTGGATTCGTCTGACATGTACGATTAATTCCCTGGCACGAGGATCCAGTCAAAGAGCACCAAAACAAGAGGCAGGGAGAAGAAGCTAAAACTTCTTTTTCTTTTTGGCAAACGGCAATCCTTTACCTTTGCACACACACACGCACACCACAACACCCAGACTTTTGGGATGATCAATGAGTAGCCATAATCGCTGGAGAGGTGCAGAGACTGTGTGTATGAATGCTGAGTGTTGAGTGTGGAGCCCAGGACAACCGGCTAAATTATTTATTATACAAGTCTGCACAAAAACACCCACGCGCTTCACACAACAACTCTTCCATTGTTCAATTACCACAAATCTTCGTACTCACAAGTCTAGGACACATGCATGCATAGCAAAGGCCCTTTCACACACTTTAACTCATATAGAGCACTCTCTTCACCACACACACACACAATCACAACATATTGTTCTCACACTCACTCAACTCAAGTCGACTTGACTGGGAGTCAGAAGGAATGGCCGAGTCGGGCCAAAACCATCCTCAAAAATCTGAGGCACACTCCACACTCAATATAGGAAGGTACTAGCACACACACAACACCGAGGGAATTAAGGAATAATGTTGTGCACTAAAAAAGTTCCCTCTTATTTTTTCTCCCACTTTACTTTTGTCCTTAAAAACAAAATCAGAAAGAGAGAAGGATCCTAGACAGTCCAAGTCTCGCTCTCTTTAATCCACATTTAACTTAATACTCATCAACTTTTTGTTCTTCCGGCTCTCTCCTTCCTTTCTCTCCCTTTGGTTTTGATTTCGTTTTGTGTGGGGGTGAGGTGCTAGCTCTACACTCACTCCAAATTTTCATGCTAATGCTCTTGACGGAGTGGTGTGTGTGTGCTTTGCTTGTGTATGTATCACAAGGAGAGTGTGAGAGGAGTGTGAATTATCCAGGGTGTAGAAGTAGAGGGAGAGATTTTAATGATTTTGATATAAAATCCTTTCCTTTGCCTTCCCTCCTTTCCCTAACTCCATCAACAATTCCCCGCACCTACAATGAACCTGTACATTCGAATGTGTGTGTGTGTGTGCTCGTGTTCTCTGTATGTATTTGGATTTTGGACGGTGGTGAACTTTGAGCTTTTTGAACAACTCTTTACATGGTCTATCCCTTTCTACTCAAAATCCTCTTTGGTTCAATTCAAATTCATCCCTCTTCCTCTCTCTTCTCAGAATACACAATGAAACACATAATTCAGAGTAGAGTACACACAACACACATTGTACATGTGTAGCCCATTTTCGTTTTCTCCACAGTCCAGAAATACGACACTATCAAGAGGACAATAAAAGTACAGTCCTCCACTCAACACCCAATCATGAGGAGGGAGGAGAAGGAGGAGGACAAAAGAGTAGAGCTCAATTTGCACAAAGCACAATCTTCGTCCCTCATTCTTGTCATCACACTTCAATGACCAATTGCTTAAATTAACACAAAAAGCCCTTCCCTCTCTCTTCAAATCCTCATATTGTCAATGACTCGAACACCCGAACTACTCTTAAGTCTTGGGGGCTCCTTTGTTATTGTATTGTTGCTGTTGTCGTTACTGTCGTGTGTGTTCCAGTCACACAATAAGTTAATCACTCACACCTCCTCACCCTCCACATTTATTATGTTTGTACTTGCACACTTCTCACAGTGATGCAAATCCATTTACAACTTGTCACCCCAGCTCAATAGAGAAGCTGTTTATCACTCAATCAATTGAAAAGATAAACAAACAATCTAAGAGGGAGAGAGAGTCAAAAACTGGACCAAAAGAATTGTAACTTAGATTAATGAAATCTTTCCTTCAGCACAAATTCCGGCCACTTTTGAGTACTGTGCACAATAATAGAGTTAAAAATAGAGAACAGAGAATTGGAGGGGGATCAAACAGATTTTACTTGAAGCTGGAGAAGAGATGAGACGAAGACGGATTTACGATGAGGAATGAGAAGAGAAACAACAAGTGGTGATTGTGGATGAGGCGGGTTGAGGAGGTCTGTGAGACTTACGTATGCACTACCCATCCACTCTTCCCCATTCTCACGGACAAGGTGTAGAGCCATACATACTTTAGTAGACGTAGCGTACACTCATTTGCCTCACTCATTCCTAGAGAGGATGATATACAGTGTTACGGAGCTAGACTGAGTGGAGATGGAGAGAGAGGTTGTGGCAGAGCCAAACAAAGTTGTTCTCATCTCGATCAGACAAAAAAGTAAACGAGGGTTCGGTGGCGAGGGTATGACTTGAAGGAAGGTGCTCCTCTCCCTCTCTCCTCATTCCACTCAAATTGCTTTAGGAAACAATGAATGGCTCTAATCCTAGCATAAGGAACAGAGAGAGTATGTGTGTACTCATGTACATATGAACCATTATGATGAGGTTCAAATGACTATAGCTGTCCTCCACAATAGCTCATCTTATATCATTGAATTTCACACACATCCACACACACACACACAAGTATTCTTGTCTGTCTTTGAATGACTAACAAGTCGTGATGAATCGTGGCTGGGGCAGTTTGCCTGTCCACAAAGTTTAGGTCGGCACCCGACTCCGCTTACAGGGGGAATGAAATTTGTGAAGGAATTATTCGTTGGAAATACGCAATATATTATGCAAGCGATGTGCTTAGGTGTGTGAAGACTGCCTGTGTCAGATAAAAATCATGAAGGATCAGATGCGTGTAGATAGGGGTGACATCATCAAATACACACAGAGGAAGAGAGAGAGTGTGTATGTGTGGTTTGGTTGGTGTGTATGCACAAGTTTTTTTTTCATTTCATTTTTCTATATTTTTTTAAAGAAATACCAACACACTCCTGTCATGACTAAACCAATCTTTGTTTACTACCTATTGTTTCATTACTTTGGGAAGGAGTGTGTGTGTGTGTAATAGAAAAATATCTCAAGATTATTCACACACTTAAATACTCTCTCTGTCGATTCTCTCTTTCTTGGACGATTGTCTCTTTTGTTCTTGTTTCTGTAATTTGAACCTGGGAGCAAAATCGGACTGGCCATTCCTTCCTCTATATTGTAATACTGTATATTGTAAGGACAAGATAGGAGCATAGGAGCATGTACACATATATATATATATATATATATATATATATATCTAGACACAAGTGGAGGGCGAGAGTCCCAATAAAGAAAAGGGAAAAGGGGGAAAAATTAGCAATGGAAATTCAGACGTAAAATCATAATTAAGTTGGAATGGCATGTGGAGCTGAACCCTTTGTATATTTGCACTGCACACACACACATTCACTCGGACCCAAAACACACACACATAAACAGAGAGTCATTTAAGGAGAGGATACAATGCTAAATAAGACGATATTATTATGTATGTATCGTAATGTCTGACATGAAGTTTGTCTAATCAAATTTAATTAACAGTTATCACATGCATTCCCCATTCCCCATTCTCTCTCTCCGTATGTGTGTGTGTGTGTACACATTTTGCATTTTCATTCTTGGTTTTGTCTCTACAATATTTCTGGATGGTGGATCGGGTGGGAGGAGAGTGTGTGTAAAATATGTGAGTTCACATCCACACACACGTATGAAATATGATGATGATATTCTCTGAATTGACTTTTGTGTGTGTGCTCTGCTCCTTAGAACACACCAGTCCTTTATTATCATCAAGGAAGGAAGGGCCGAAAAAGAAGAGATGCACCTTGTTAACATTAACATAGACGAGACGTTCATGCGAAAGAGTCAGAGACAGATGGACCATCTACAACAAAGTCGTTCAAAAATCTGTGAGCTGCCATAGCTACTCTCCTCCTACCTCCCTTCCCTCCCGACTACTTGTCACAGAGGACGATACGACATGAGAGAAAGAGAGAGAGAGAGACAACACTCGTCCCTTGACTTGTACAGTTTGAAAAAGGTATTTTTTTTGTAAAGTACCAATATTTATTTCCTTTCCGTCATGTCTCACTCTCCCTTCTTTCCCCCTCCATTCCTTGTTAAGGAGAGATGAGTCTTTACATCGTTGTCCTCAAGGTGTACAAAAAAAAAATTTCTTCGTTGGTCATTAAACACATATTCAGGAGAGGAAGGGTAAAAAGTGTGTACACTGAGTAGCTGAGTATCAGAAAAAAGTCCGTCTTAAAAAAGAGACTCATGGAGAGAGACGAATCCATGAGAGAAGTACACACTCACACATAACAGTGGATTTTTCAAGAGAGAGAGTGTGTGTGTAAGTTTGTGTATTGGAGAATGGATCACTCTCCTCCTTGGTATTTGGTATTCTGCCTCCAGTTCATAAATAAATACTGTAAATCTTGAGCCACATAGAAATGACAGTGAGAATCAAGAGTCGCTCCAGGAGTAGACTGAACATGGTCTGACCACAGATTATTGCCAGTCCTCCTCCCCCACCTCCTCCTCCTCTGCACACACACACACTAAGCGTTATTACATATCAAGGGGAGCTTTATTGCTGTGAAACATCATGTTCAAATGATTGTAGTCTAGAATTGCAAAAGGATGAGAGAACAAGTTCCGAGAAAAAACATCCAGTTTGTTCTGTACTCTTCCCCTCAAATCTCTGTTCACACACACACACACAAGCTCTGGCTTGGCTTGAGCTTGTAGTTTGTTGGAGGAATGATGTATGAACAATTTGGATCACTACAATGTCCACGTAAATTATCTTTTCGGATTGTTTTTTTTTCATCCTCCTCCTCCTCCTCTTCAAAATTCAAGAGACTTGAGAGGAGAACATTTATTATTTCTATACCTTGACTCTCCTCACAAAATAGGATACAAAATACGCTGTAGTACACAATGCACAAGGTGTAGGGATTACACAATTGAGGATTTTGTAGCTGAGGGCAAAACTACAATACAATGTACGAATAATGTCTACTACAAAGGACTAGAGTGGCTTCCGCTTTGTTTCATCTTTTTATGGTATATTGTAATTTGAACCAGAACATCATTTCTCAGGTTGGACATTCCATCTTCTTGTATTTTAAACACACACACACCAGCTTGTATTTACATGTCTGGTGTGTACTATTTATGCATGTATAGTTCTATTGTCTTTTCACACATCTTTTGTCACGCTCTTCCTTTCCCAAAAGGGCGAAAGGCTAAATGGTTACACAGTTAACCTCATAACCTTAGAGTCAGACAACCACGTCATAAATACTCCCCCTTCTCTCTCTCCCTCTCCCTCTCTCAGGAATTTCAAGATGGAGAGAATAAATAATTGTAACATTTTTTTTCTTGAATTGAACCATATTCAAATTTAAAATGAGACACAATCTTCTCATGCCATCGACATATGTTCGGGGTTGAAAATATAATACAAGTTATTTCACATGGAAGGAGACAGGAGGAGACATTTATGGGGGAAATAAAAAAGGAATGGTGATTATGCAGAGTACAAAGCTTTTTCTACAGACTGTAATGGACCAAAAAGTTTTGAGCTTTTTGTGCAGACAATGGGAGGAAGGAGTTAAGTTGGGTACTCACTATGTACAATGTACGTGTGTCTACGTGTGTGTGTGTGTAGTGCTTGGGGAGGCCAGTCAATGGATAATGGGCAAGGTAGCCAAAAAGGTTTGTGGATGATTATCCATAGAATTGCTCCCGTCTTGCCACAAAATTGCCAAGTGGACGGAGAGTTGTGTTGTGTGTCCTTAATATAATTTTGCACGTGTTTTAAATTATTATTCTCACTCCCTCACTCCCTCTCTCTCTTTCTCTCCCTCCTCGGGAAATTGTCAAGTGTGGAGTGAATGAGGCATGCAGGAAGGAGGCACAACTGCAACTTTGATTATTATCATTAACATACTACCACACACACACCCTCACACACACATCATGTACACGACTGTGTATGCGTACTGAACAACTGTGTACCTCTTCACTTGTTTTTTAGATTGAAATGCTAATTGTTGGATTGTGGTAGAGTGTAGCATGGCTAGAGCGTCTCTTTAGTGAAACGAATTGTCCTAATATTATCTTTATGACTTGGTTTAATTGTTTCTCTTTTCTATTACTCCATTAGGAATTTAGGAGCGAGAGAGAGAGAGATGACTCTTACAAAAAATGAGGCAGAATTCACATCCCTACACTCACATTATTATACAACGAAGATAATTAAAATTAGGATGCAGTCGTATTATTGCGTTGATTTAAAAATCAGACGATTTCAACAATCAAAAGCGAAAATTCAAGGCCATCTTTTTTCTCTCTCTTCCCTTTCAATTGAAAGCTTTAAAACTTAAATTTTAAGCACAATAGGACCAAATGGAAGGAATTCCAGTGGACAACATGCAAAATCTTTGTATTGACCTCCACCCTCCACTCTCGTCTCCCTTGCATTGATTTAATTGATTTGTTGTTGTGTGGATGTTGGAGCGTGGAAATCCCATTAGCATTCTGTTTGAATGCCAAGATGAAACAATACAACCAATTTTCTTGTTCCTCTTCTCTCTCTCACACACACACACACACCTCGCTCACACGCACACACTATCTTAGAGTATTTATCATCAATTACTTTCGCTTTGTCAAGCATGGTATGGATAACTGTCTATTTTTCTTCTCTCTCTTCCCTTATCAAACATTTGTACATTGTTCTTATCACACTACAATACCAGAAAAAATTGAAGCCGGGTGAATATTCTTTTTTTCTTGGAGGGATTGGTGGAAAATCTCTCAATATACTCTACTATTGGGAAAAGATGGGGCAACACATTTGAAATAATGTAAGAAAATGTGATAGGAGAATATATCCTCTGTAGATATAGGATTCTAAATGGTCGGACATAAATGGGAAGGCGCAGAGGATAAAGATAAGGAGTGTAGCAGTAATGATGGAATAAAAGCAAGACTTACACACAAAGCATATAAAGACAAAACAAGTCAGTTGACCATATACAAAAAGTTTTCTCTCTCGATCCTACTTCACAACTTCACAAGGAAGGGAGAGAAAGAGAAAATAAGAGAGAAAATTGTGGACTGGGAGCTCACGGTGTCATTCCAGACTGCCTTGAGAATGGTTGTTGTTTTGGAGTCGGATTGAATGGGAGACACACCACCCTTGGCCGTCACTGAAGAGGATGATGATGATTTTTTTTCCGGCCAGTTAATTTTGTAGCCGGGTCCATCATCAAACCATCCCAAGGCACCACCAATGATCAATGTCAGGGCTATTCCCACTCCTAATGTACAAACTACTGTCCAAATCTTTGACTGAGCTGAGCAGACAAGGGCCATCATGTACTTTTCCTCCTTTCTCACTTTCTCTTCTTACGTGTGTCAAAATCAAACTGTCTCTTCCTCTTCTCTACTTGTTACAACTTTCTCCTTCTCTAGTCTTTGTCTCTTCTATCATCCATCTAATCCTTTTCTTCCTTCTTCTTCCTCTTCTTCTGAAAGTTGGATCTTGGGATTTGGAAATTTTTTCGGAGGCTCCGCAGAAAAGTCAAAAATATCAACGTCAACCATTTTTCTGCATACACTCCTGCACCATCACATCACATGTGTGTCATTCCTCCCGAGCCACACACACCGAGAGAGAGGGAGAGAGAAAATCTTGATTTTCCCTGTCTCTTGTGTCGGCACAAGGGAGAAAGGGAGAGGGAGAAAGGAATGGGAGATGTGGAAAATCTTGATTTTGATCGCTACCTCCTTTTGACGCCCCTTTCTTCTTTCTCCACACACACACACGCACCGTATAATAGTCGATGTGGAGAGAAAGTGTGTGCACTTTTTGGAAGACTGTGAATAGTATCAGTGAGATGATTGTTACAGTATGTAGTATGTAGGGAGAGTGAAAGGGAAAGCTCTAACTGTGTGTGTGTTTATGAATGGGAAACGGTTTCACCAGATAAATTGATTTGAATTCGTATCGTCTCATAGCTGCTTTTCCCTCTCATATATTCATGTTCACTCTGGAATGTACGGGAGTGTGTTATATGTTACGGTCCCATCTCTCCTGGATTGTAATGTATATGTGTGTGAGTGAGTGTGTAGGTAGAACAAGATAAAACTTTGATCTGAGAAAAAGTTTCCTTCCCTTGGAAAAAAGACGAGAGGATGCGAATGTGGAGAGAGAGTGAGAGAGATGAGACTCTTTTGAATACACAGTCATACACTTACACAGTTGAAATTCAAAACCTGGGAGCTACAGTCGTATCAATTGAGAACGGGCTCTCTTCCACTATGGGCACACATCACCGTACATATTATTACATTATATATGCAGACACTGCTTTCAAGTTGACTCGTGTTTTCTCTCCCTCTTCTCCTTTCCCTGGGATTCTTTCCTCCAAGGCTTCGTGTCACATATGACGACGCTATGAATTCAATTTATTCATCAACGATCAGCATACGTGTGATATGAGGGGGAATGGGTGGGGGGGGGGGGGTTGTGGGGGGTGTGTGGAATGGACCACTTGTTTCTAAAAAATGTATATACTTTTTTACGCAGGCCGCCTTTTCCCGTTTATGGATGTACAATATTGTATGCAGGTTATTGTTATGTTTTGCTGTGTTCGGAGGAGGTAGTATAAATCCCAGTTTTTCACAGCCCTACTTTTCATTTCCTTCAAACAGTCACTGACTGGCGGAGGGGTGGGGTGTGATGGCTATGGGCTCAACCTTGGGCTGTAGTTGTGACAAGGAAAAGGAACTCATAAGTCACAAAGTCCTGGAAGCATGTTTTTTTCTCTCGCCTTCACCGATCCTCCTTGTCTCCGTGTTGTCTCCTCCTCCTCTTGTCTTGTGGGGCACAAATTAGGATGCGAGGGAAGGAGAGGATGAGAGATTTGAAAATCCTTTTCCAAAATGTACATTTAAATTGTTATTGTTTATCGCTTCTCCTCCTCCTCCTCCTTGTAGTCTTATCCCGTGTCTTCCTCCTTGACAATATGAGGACATGGACACTTTAATTTTTTTTGTCAAATAATTGTTTCATCACATCACATTATTTTTTTTGTCAAAGTCGTCTGTCTTGATTGTTCTCTGTCTCTGTCGGGTTTTGGGTGTGTAAGAAATGGGCACAAAAACATGGGCTGTTGTCCCACGAGTAGACACACACACTCTGACACGATGATTTGTCTGAGGGACTAAATTGGGGGAGGGTGATTGAAACAAGGTATGACCCCAAGGAGAAAAAAAGGGTCTGGGGAGTGAGTGAGTGTGAGAGATTGTTGGTGGTGATTGTGGCAATATTGTAGAGAGATGACAATTGCAATATAATGGGGGGGAAGAGAGTGAGAGACAAGGACACGTTTACTCTCTCCAACCGACAGAGCAGAAGAGGAAATGAAGAGAAAATAGAATGACAAATCCTGATTCTGGCACGATGGAACACTCCTCTTAGCAGTCAACCAGGTTCCCCCCTTTTTTCGTCTCTCTCTTTCACACACACACAGTGTGTGGCTGTTCTACAAAAGTCCTCACTTTATTCAAAAAGCCAGTCAGAAAATTCCCTCCACTTTGTCAACTTTGGAAGGAATAGAGGAAGAGAGTAGTAGGAGCCATTTTGAACATTGAAATTGAATCACAGAAAGAAAATTCTCTTCGTCCTCCTCCCTCCTCCTCCTGTTCTTCCTTCCACTTGCTCCTCTTGGCTTATTGTGTGCGTGTGTGTGTGTGTGTGTAATGTGTGCTTAGGGAAGAGCTGAACGGGAAAGTGTAGGGTTGTGTGGCTGTAGCAAATCTTAAACGTGGACTTTTCTATGACAACCAACAGTACAAGTCAAGGGAAGGGAAGAAAGAAGAAAGGGTTGGCTCCTATTGAAAAAAAACTAAAGGTGGAGGGAAAAAAGGGCTAAATCTGGAAGAGGAGAATCAGGGAGAGAGAGAGAGGAAGGGAGAGACAGGAGAAGTACACGGAGGAGAAGGAGAGGTGGAAATAGCGGAAGGGGATATTGATATTGGCATTGGAATTCCATGTGTGGGGAATCAACAACCGACTGCCTTCTTCCCTGCTGCTTCTGCTGCTGCCGCTCCTTCTTCTTTCCATTTTTTCCCATATCCAATCTTCAAATGGTCGTACATGGAAAATACATATAAATCTTTGTGTGTTCTCCCTCACACATACGGAGATTACATTGCAACTCAATGGACTGGGTCGGTAGTAGAAGTAGAAGTAGTAGCTGCCTATGGGTGGATCAAGTGCCGAAGAATGGACAATGTCAGTCCGGAACAATTTCTTCCTCCACCACCACCACTAAAGAAGAGGGAGAAAGGAAGGGAGGGTATCTCTGGGCTATGGGAGTGAGGTTTTCTGCCCATGCAACCCAGGGAATGCATATGAGGGTAGTCACTATGAATTATTATTGGCGGCTCAGTTGAATAGCACTGCTAATCTTGACAAGATGAACCTTCTCTCTCTCTCCTTTTCCTCAGTCATTCCTTTTGCAAATCCACTTCTCACCCATGTATCCCATCCCAACTACCACCACCACCTCCTTCTCCTCCTCTTTTTTGATGATAATAATAATGATTGAGTTTTGTGCAGAAAGTAACGTGTTTAAAAATAACGATATTATCTCCCGGACTCCATTCCATATGGTATGTACATATATGTTTATGTGTAATGCAGAGCGACGGCCGCTATCACAGACTTTTTTAAGTGGACGTCGCCATGTGGTTTTCCTCCATTTCCTCCGCACTGGGCCCTCCTCACACACAATTTCCCATTTAATCCATTACCAGTCATAATCATAGAGACTAACCACTTGAACCCACCCTCTCTCTCTTCCTCCCTCCCCAAACACACACATTCACACAGTCACTTCACACGCCCCCTTCCCTCTGCACTTTCCCTCTCCAGAAAATAAATTATTTTTATGGAAATGCCTCAGCCATCCACAGCTACATTGACATTGCCCATTCCCAACATTCAAATCAGGTCTTCCCAATCGAAAATCTCTCCTTCTCTTCTCTTCTCTCTTCAAATTCCTCCTCTCAACCCCAGACGGAACCAGAGGAATGTGAGATTCATTTTAATTCCAATTTGGAAACAACCCTCCACACACACACACATACAGTCACTCTTCCACCTCTTCTCCAGAACTCTTTAACTTTTAACTTTTATCAGCCCTCAATCCCACTCTTCTCTTTTTTTTGAGGAGAAAAAACTTTTTCTCTTTGACTTGTATTTTGAGTTGGATAATGAATCCACTTACTAGCAGAGCACAGATGATTCCAGCACATTCACCCCAATCACAAACTCTCATAAAGATTTTTTCTCGTTTTTTTTCCAATGTCGAATGGCTATTTTGTCTCAAATTGTACAATTCAATTTGAATTTGATATCGTCTTTTTCCCACTCTTAAATTCTGATGGAGTTACTAGATTTATTTAGTGGAGTCTGTTGCACACACTGTGGAGGGTCAAAGAGAGAGCACACAGATTATGTGACACACACGAGGCCACAACATTAGATTACCAGGAAGAATTAACTAGGGTGTCTTGGACAGACTTCGGTTTTTTACAAAAAAAGAGAGCTACTTAAAAAGGATGGACAGTGGACTGTTTATGGGAACACAAACACACGCAGACACAAAGAGTTAGAAGATGGGATTTTTTTTGATAACGAGTAACTAGTAAGTCCACAACGGGACAAAGAGGGACAAGTGAAACTTGTACCACCATGGAGAACTCACAATGAGAGAGGCTAGAGACCAAGTGGCTGAGGACAACCCACGATGAGCTCTGGAGGAAGTGGGGAGAGTGGAAAGGTCCTGGAGAATTCCTCTACACACACTGAATGTCGGCTCCTCTCGGCTCTCTTCATTGAGACTCTGAATTCCGGCTCCTCTGAAGGATTCGGCTTGTGTGTGTGTGTGTGGTCGTCGGTCGCAGGGAGGTAAAGGCGGGAGTCTGCTTACTGTTCTCTCCGAAACGGCGGTTTTTCCTTTCTCCGCTCTTTTTAACATTTTACGCAGTCAAACCTACGACCTTTTTTGTCTTCAAAAAATTTCTTTTGGCCTTTCACTCTCTTGTGTGTACAATAAGGGAGAGAAAAGGGAAATTATTGCCATTCCAACATTTCCAGGAAAAAGTCATGGTTTATGAGAAGAAGAAGACTCCCCATGAAGTCAACAAGGTATTTGAACGAGGATGGATTTAAAGTAATTGCAGTCATCCTAAATTCCGACTGATAGATTATTGCACATCCCTTCATCCTCCTCAATGCGATACACAACCAATACAAAAGACCAAACTCCACACACATACACAAATGGGAACAAATTACGTCTGTACTTGCTTTCACCCTACCCTTTTCATTGTACAATTTCACCCTCTTTCACTTTCTCTCTTATCTTGGAACATTGTGCATGCCGGGAGAGTATAACCACTTCTTGTGTAGCTTTGCGATTAACAAAAGGACATTTATCTGCCATTATGACTATCATCTCCCTTTATGTCTGTCCGTTGATAAATGTTGGATCCTGGAGAAAGGAGAAAGGAATTGGAAGGAGAAATGGTTAAATAGAGATGGTGAAAGTCGCACACAAAAAAACCAAGTCGCTTCATACAGCCCCTGCTTTTCTTGGGAAAGAGAGAGAGAGAGAAAGACTCCAGTCCCACATGAACTAATAATAATGTAGAGGAATCAAATGTCTATACAGAAAATCGGACCTCCAACACACACACACACTATGCACACACACAGGAGTCAGAGTGACAAGTGAGAGGACAGCCAAAAGGGAAAAAATCGATGTTTTAGACGAGAAGGAATGTCGGCAGACATTCTCCCAACTCTTTTTGGAAGCCCATCTCTTCTTCTCTGTTTTTCTTTGTGTGAGTCAGATAGTGAGAGAGAAGGGAGGGAGAGAAGGAGGGATGGTGTGTGTGGAAGAGACTGGGGAGCTAATTCATTGAATTGGTCTGTCCATGTTCGTGTCCATGCAATATGAAGCCTATTATGAGGAAAAAAGGAGGAGAAACCGAGCTTCATATAACTAATTTATTATAGTTGTCAGGGGTCATCACACTACTCACTAAACTGCTCTTGCCACTAAACAGACTAGAGTGTTCCACACACACACACATCACATCACATACCACACACACTTTCCCCTCCCATGTGCCTGTTACATGTGAGTGAGGGACTCTGACGATGATTCCTGGATCATGGAGAAGGCAAGATAGTGGAGAGAGAGAGAGAGAAAGAGGGAGAGAGAGGGAAAAACAATTCCTACTCCCTTTTTTCCGCTTTCTCTGGAGGGTTTGGAACTTGGGAAAGTGTCCTATTATGCTCACAACCAGAACCAACAACTGCCGACGGAGAGGAAGGACAGGCAAAAAGTGAAAGTCTCCCCTTACATTCACTGTCATATATATATAAATACAAGACAAGACGATGATAGGCTCCAGAGTGAAAAAAATGATGCGTGGGAGGAGGAGGAGGAAGAGGAGAGGGGGTACTTTTCCCTTCTCCATTTTTTGCTCATGTCAGCTCCAAAGAGTGTGTAAAAAAGCATGGGAATAGTCCTGGATGTTCCGGCATTTGCGAGAGCAATGCATTGTGCGTATTGTGACTGTGTGTTCTCTGTTAGTTGCCGGTCCAGTCCAGTCCAGTCAGGGGAAAAAATAGAAAGGGAGAATTCTCGGAAAGTATTCCACTTATGTATTTCTATGGACTGGGATTGTGATGTGATGTGTGTGTGACCCACAACTTTGCTTTTTCCCAATTACACCCTCATATTATAACCTCTGCTCTTCTGTCTCTCTGTTCTATTATTATTATTATACGTCAGAATGATGTCTCACAACGCCTTTCCCCCTTCATATCAAAAAGATGTAACTCCGTTAGCCAGCACACAATCAACAATCAACTTTTTTTTTCTTCTCCATTGGAGGGATGTCACTCATTCTGATCGTTCACCCCCAGAGAATTTTTTTTCCGTCTATTTTATGGGATACTGTAAAAATGATTGTGAGGGCCAGGGAGTAAACGCTAAATTCTTGGAAATGATTCCTTCTATCTTGATATTAACAAATTTGTGTGGTATACTTGAAATGTGTGTGGTGGAATCAAGAAGTTAGGTTGACGGGGGGTCATGTTCCGGGTGACCGGAGTTCATTAGGATTTATACGATAGACAGATTTGGGGATGCGTGGTTAGGGCCGTTCAATTGAGATAATGTGGGATAATATACAAGTCAGAAAAACAATGCGGGAGTCGAGGGCTCTGCTCTGATTATATACATGGGAGGAGAGGAGGGTTGGCAAGAGGGGAAGACAAGAGTCATTACTTTCCTTCTTCTCCTTCCCTCCACGTCAATCTTGATGGGGAGGGTGTGTGTCAGACTCTAGAACTCTATTCTGTCCAGTCCTTGACCATACTAACTACTTGCTGTACATAAATGCATGTAGGGAAGAACTGTATACCTATGTAAGTCTACAATGTGGAGTCATACACACAGCTGGAGAATAAATTGCTTGCATTATCCCATTTTAAGTGTCTTCACACTCACCCATGTCCACACACAACAGAGGAAAACTGGAAGGAATTTTTTGTGTCCATATTTTTTAATTTTCTTCCTCTTCTCTGTCTCAATTTACATCCTTGGATCAAGTAAATCTTCATTGGAGGACAAAAAAGGTTGTCTCCAACTTATCTTCATATTGAAGTGTCGCAGGAAGGATCAAGAAGAATAAGGAAATTAAAATTTTCAACACAGAAAAGAGCCATTCTCACATTCTCATTGGTCAGCTGATGGTCAGTCAACGACTTTAACAAATTTTAAATGTCACAAGAATGGGTTATTATATTGGCTAATAAATTCAATTCAATTCGAAAAAATGCCAGTGCGATGACAAACAGGATTGCCCTCAATAAAAATCCAAAGGAATTCTTTGTGCGGCCAGTACATTTTTCACAAATTCAATAAAAAATTCTCTGCTCCACGATATGAATGCGAATATGTGTAGCTTTGCGTAAGAAATTTTGCGTCTATTTTTACTTCATGTCTATTTTTTCTTACGGCCACTCGCCTCTCTTCGTCCTGCTCATCTGATCCTCCCCCGCCGCCCGCCGCATATCTCCTGTTCCTCATATCTTTATGAAGACGGATAATCCGCTTTGATACGTACAGGCCGGAGTTTGATGAAGTCAGTGAAAAAATTGTGTGCACTTTGTTTTTGTACGGAAAATAGTAAAGCCACGCGGCACCACACACATTTTCCCCGAGTTTAAAATTGTTTGGTAAATTTGTGCATCATTTAGATGTACATGGTAAAGCCACACACACTCTCACTCTCTCTCTCTTACAGCTTCATTGTATGGTAGACACATTGTGTCGGCTGAGAAACTGAATGAGAATTATACCGCAAGTTGAGCATCATAGAAATGAGAGAGAAAGAGGACCAGGAAAAGGAAATGGAAGAAGGAGATGAAAGGAAGACAAGGGAAAAAGACTGGGAGGAGAAAAAAAGAAGAAGAGAAAAAAATTAATGGATTGTTCAAAGGGAAAAAGAAAGTTAAACCAGGTCACGTCACGTTTATCTTCATGTCTTCACTTATGTGAAGGCCAGCCTGGAGGCTCTAATACCGTCCAGGATTAGACAAGTAGGATGGAATAGAATATAATCTTGGGCTCCTCTCTCCCTCTCCCTCTCTATGAGAAGAGAAGGAACAAGATGATGAGATGATGACGAGCCTAGCATGAGACGGATTGGGAAATCCCCTCACATAAAGTGTATGTCTCTTTGTGTGTGTGTGTGTGTGTGTGTGTGTGTGTGTGTGTGTGTGCAGGCGTGTGTGAGAGTGTGGGACGGAGGAAATTCTGATCTGACAATGAGAATACGTTTGAATTACATTCCGAGGGTAATTCACCACGGTCATGTCTGTGCATACGATTCCTCCTCCTCCTCCTCTGGAGAGTCTTGACAATATAAGCCGTCCCCATTAAGTCACGTCCCCTCCTCCTCCTCTGACTCTCTCTCTGTCTAATATGTAGAGTCAAAAATGTTGAATAGTCAAGGCACCAAGTGTTCTTGCTCCTTGTCTACAGAGTGAGAAGTGTGCTCTTCGGGCTATTAACAACTATTTAAAAGGGGAACCATCAGAATGGAAGAATGTGAAGGCATGATACAATCTCTGCATGGACAAACACTCACAATTACACTAAATGTAACACACGTTCTCCCACACACACACCATGCCATGACATGTCATCTTATGACATTCTCCAGACTCTCTTTCTTGAAGGAAAAGTATGAGGATACTACACACACACACGGTTATATACAAACTTTTGCTGTACACTCACACTTGCCATAACTCAAAAAAATCTATTTAATGTGATTCGAGTTCAGGTTGGGTTGAGTCAGCGGGAAAAAAATGATAATAATTTTTTTGGAGAGGCTGCAGTTTGGAATCTTATTATGACATACGGTAATAATAACTCACTCCATGTGTGGAACGGTTAAGAGAATAGGAAGAGGAAGAGAACAAGGAGGAGCAGAGACAATTTCTCGTTGGTTGAGCAGGAGGAGGAAGAAAATAAAGAGTTGAGATGAGAAACTAAATAGTTTAGCAAAAATAAATTCAATGGTCAGGAAAAATTATTGAGTTGGATTAAAAAACGAGTTTAGTTGTCGAGAGGTAATTAATTTTCCGTGGGAGCCTCTCATTTATCTTGTGGCTTTCACTGTCTAGTCCTCTTCTCTTTCTTCGTCTCTCTCTTGCATTTCTCCGTTAAAGCCATTGACTAGTGGGGAGTCTGAGTGTGTCATGAGGAGTAGAATTGAGTCTATCTAATAACTCTCTTTCCCTCCACACACACAGGCACACAGTCTCACACGCAGACACACGTACATGTGGAGTCTGTAGAGTGGAATTATGAAGATGTTAAACGTTCAAGTCTTGAGAATGAGAAATCATGTTAAATCTCTCTCGTCCTTTTTTGAAAGTGCCGTCTCTCTCTCTCTTCTGACTCTGACTCTGTCTGAGATAGCCCAGTAATTGTGGCTGACTCAAATGAAGAGAAAACAGGACTCAGAGTATTTCTCTGTGGCTGGAGGAAGGGCCAACAGCAGGACACAGAAAAGGGGAAGAGGAGGAGAGGGGAGAATTAAAAAAGAGGAGGGAGAGAGAGGGGCTATGTATGAGAATAATTAAATGAATATGTGGTGGTTCTAAATAGAACAGAGTATACAAGTTGTTGAGCAAAGTACTTAGTTCTTCTTAAAGTCTAATTTGGCATTAATGAGTTGAATTTATAGAGGAGGTGCCTTCCATTCTCTTCCTCTCTTCCCTTCTCAAGGAATTTTAGGGAAAGGATGTACACAAGCCAGGGAATAAATTGTGTGGATGGTCGTGGTGACTCTACTCACACTTCTGTATGTTTCCCTCGACTTCTCCCATAATACCCTACACACAGAGTACACACATGCATAGACAAACAACCAACTTTCCCAAAGCCTTATGCTCATTTTATTACGGCAGAACAGAAGAGAACAGGAAAAGGGAAAGGGAGGAAAGATACAAGAGAAGAAGAGGAAGAGTCAAGACGATGCTAAACACTCAACATTCTTTCTTCCCTCCTCTCCTCCCTCCGTGCTTAATATGTACAACGTTGCTTATGAATGGAATAAACACAAAAATTCCCGTACTGTTTCAATTTTCTATATAAAATACATTTGGAAGGACACAATAATGGTACAGAATGGGAAGAAGTCTCTTGTGCCATGTATATCTCACACACACGACACACACACACACCCTCATATGTACAAAGAAGTCCAAAAAGCTTGTGGAGTTAGATGGACTGAATTGCCTCTGACTTGCTTCTACTCCTTTCATAGTCTGGGTATGGCTTGGTTTGGGGATGGGGCTTGGAGGAGGAGCAGCCCAGAAAAAATAAACAGAGAAATTTATTGTCAGTATCCCTTCCAAACCACTTGCAGTCCAAGGAGGAGGAAGAGGAAGAAAAAAAGGAGAAAAATTTAATTAAACCATGAGCAGCAAATATCCATTCCATTCCCATTTTTTCCTCTCTCCCTCCCTCCCTTCCCAACCATCTTTTACTCTCATTGTTATTTCATGCAGGACGTCCACACACGCAGACACACACACACTACAAGCACACCCACCGCATCTCCAACTTTCACCAAGGGAAACCACGACCATCACTCTCTACAGTCTACAAACGGCAGATAATAAGAATCACAGTCTGAGTACAGTATGCGCGCGTGTGTGTGCTCGTGCTAGCCCTCAGTCGAGTCATCATGATGATAATTTTAATTTAATCTATTCGTCAAATCATTTTAAATTATGGAGGAAGGGACCATGTACATACGCGTACATTTCTCTTACACAGGGTATGTTACCCGACTCAAATGTGTGTGTGTGCCCAACTCCTTCCACTTGGAACCCATTTTCACTGGGGAATTTAATTCAACACTCATTCCTACCGATATAACTTCATTTACTATTTCGGTTTGTGAGGTCAATATCGGATCAAAATTAGGCTGAAATGGAGTGTCAAATAGATTTCGAAAAGAATTCTCTCGGCTCAATTAAGTTCAAATTTAATGACTGCAAAGCGATCTTCCAGTGTCAGTAGAGTTCGGTGAAAGTTGGGAGAAGTTACCCAGTTTATGTTGTCGTCCATTTTTTAGTAAAATGTAAAAAAAGAAGGAGAAAGAGTATGAGTAAAATTTGGCGGTTAACTGGAGGGTCATTTTAAAACACAAGCGACGCCGAAAGCGCTGTGAGTATTTTTGTATCATTAATAATTATCATGTTTTTAAAGAGGGTCTCCCAGAATTCTTTCTCGGAAAATTGTGTTGGCGTCATGATGAGGGAGGGGAGACGGTGCGGGATGTGGAGTGTGAAAAAAATGCAATTTACAAGTTCTCACTTGGTTGAAATGACATAAAGATTTTTTTTTCATGGAGGAACAATAGTGGAGGATGGTATTGCAATATGCTATATGCTATGTATGCATGAGTTGATGGCTGACTCATACAGCACGCAACAGCGTGCTTCTAATAATACACAATGTGACACACCGAGTTTTCATTTCCTTTTCAAGGAGGAAGACATTCTCTCACAACTTTTATGCATATGAGGACTGGAGCTTATTGCTTTACTTTTTATTCCCATTTGCGAATCGGGGAGTTGGTTTCTTCAAAGCTAAAGAGAAAAGTTGGTCAAAGTTTACACTTTGAAAAGCAAAATGTACGAAAGTGACAGTCTTTTGTGTGTTTCGTGTTGTGAAGCTCAGATTTTTTAAAAAACGTTTTTTCTAATTTTGATGATTGTCCATTTCAAGTAGCTTCTTAACGAGAGTCTGTTTTTCTGCTAGGAAGATGATGGGGGAAAATATTAGAGACCAAGAGGATGGGTTTATGGACTATTACGCACGTTTTATAGCAGCTAATTTACTTTTGTATTATTTTTTGTGAAATGTTAACCTATGTGCATTGTACTCGTGAATGTAATTGGGTACCAAAATATTTTGATGACAATAGGAGGGGGAGGGGTGAGTAGATGGGAACGGCGAAAAATCTTTTGATAAATATGAGAGAGAGAGGAGTAGGATCATCACCAGATTTACACACATGTTTTTTTGAACAGTTCATCATCACTCCTATTATGAACTTCAAACAGGATCATAAAATGTAAATGTGAGGAGTGCGAGAGTTTTAAAAAAATGAAGAAACAATAATAAATAATCCTCACATTATTATTGTTCTTTCACATGCAGATGAAAATGAAATCCATCTCACATATTATGTTCTCTTGTGTGTGCTTTCCGTTTTCTTCCATATTTACAGGGTGAAGCAAAACCTCACCATAAATGGTAAAAGTATTGTTTGTGCTCTACCCTGTATACTCTTGAGTTATTGTTACTCGTATAAAATAATTACATAGGCATGGCAAAAGACAATAAACACTCCAATTGTAGGTTTTTGAGGCCTGTCTTTTGACGAGTCGGTTCCTAATTTTGAATTTCCAAACAGTCTTTCATACTTATGAGGTCATAGCCTAGTTTAATTTTAAAGAGGTATATCAACTGACCTGAAAATATCCTTTTAGGATTGGCCCGGCTGTAATGAAAATAAATGAGACAATTTAGAAAATTAAAAACTAAATTTGATTAAACTGTTTGAAATGTCAGAGTCCAGTAAGGTGAAAGTGACAAACTGAAAAGGTGTTCACCTTGTCCAATGTACAGTGTAGAAGCCATGTCAAAGGTCAGTTCTTTTGGATTTCTCATGGCAATTTGTGAACTGTGTTCCCGACAGTTCAAGTACAAAGTTACATTGTCGCCCACAACCTAAAAAAACAGATGAAAGGATTAGTATTGTCTTTTTTGGTTGTCATATCATGTGCTTCTTTAGTGTAGTACAAGCCTAATGTCATATGAATGAGAGACAAACTTTGATGGAGAAACGGTTCCATTTCCGTGTCATGATGGGGACTTCGAAAGAGACGAGACTCTGGGTGACCAAATGACTTGCCACATCTGTGTATAACAGGGAGATGACATGGTGTGAGGAAGTGAGGCTTGGTGAGATCTGAAAATTCAAGTAAAAATCCAATTTGTATTATACACGATACAAACTACACAACCCACACACACACACACATTTTACATAAGAATGTGAGCATATGATCAATTCAGACAACATGAAAATTATTCTGTAATGCCATTCCGATGTGTAATCTCATCGTCATCATCATATCACCATCTCCGTCCTTTTCCCCTTTGTGCCAACGTATTTGGTCATCTCATCTTCATATCTTTTGTCCTCATCTCTCTCTCTGAGTGTATGTGTGTAGGACATCCAAAGTTGTAGCCGCACACCATGATATCTCTATGGTTCCATTGTTTCGTCTCACTCATGTGAAAGCAGTGGATTTTATATATCTCTCCCCACAATATACGACGTGTATTGTGACATGACTGGGTCATTAACATTTCCACAGATTTTGGCTGATATATGAGGAAAGTTGTGTTGGATGAAGAGGGAATACAAATTTGAGGTCGGCCAAGATGAGGACGGACCAGGAGTCATGATGACAACAGTATCATTCCCCCATCTCCCCTCCGTGTCAACTGTGTCAAAAATCCAGGGTGGTCCTCTTGATTGATGAATCTTCTTTTTTTAGTTTTGTCCGATTAGAGATGATACACGGATAATACTCGGATTTGAATTGCATACTCAATTGTTCTGCTATGCTAACACGGGTTAAAAAAACAAGACACGTCCTTTTGTTTTCCTACCTTCAGTCCGAATTGAATCAAAGTGTCCAATGGATTGACCTATTTAAAAAACAAATACAAGAATTATTGTTCTGCGTGCATATTGCTAATTTACCATGTAAGGTGTGCAAAATTTATTAAAATTAGATTAACGTACAACAGCAAATAAATAGGAAGTCTCTCTCCGATCCGGTTTGACTGTGGCCAACAGTGCAAAATCTCTGTGTGCAAAAAATAAATATGTAACTTTTATCTATGTTTTATTTGCCATTTAAAATAGTTAGATAGGTAAATATTATCCCTCTCACCGATATAACCGATCCGGGAGAAAGAGCCTGTAAGAGATAGAGTAAGAAAAACAGAAAAATATTTAGTTTGCTAAATTCCATGTCCTCCTCCAAACTGATACAGTAATAAAACCCGACACAGCAAAATAATTTATAGTCAGCATTTTATTTTTTCATCTTTATATATATATTTTTTTTGCAAGAGAGGACAACTTCAAAAACCAAAGAGCTTTCGTGACTCCGTGACTCCTTTACAAAAATATAAATAGGGAGTCTGAGAAAGAGAAGGAGAAGAGAGAGAGAAATGGACCAGGCAGTCTATTAAATCAACTTTGCTCGAGTTGTGAGTTGGACATTTGTTATTGCCAAGTAGTTATGTGTTGTCCTTTAACCTGTCGTAAATGTGTCATGTTACGAGGAGGAGGAGGTTGACAATTTTTTGACATTTTTCACATGTTCCCTTGTCACTTGTAGCTGGTCACTGTGTCACCCTAGTCTCTCCCTTTTCTTCTCCCTCATCATGGATGATGAGAGTACAGTCGTCCGGGAGAGTCAACGGATGGCCGGAGATGATGATGACAAGGCAGAGGGAAAGATGTAAAGACACGACAAATTTCTGTCTGACTCAGTTACAGTCATATTTCCTCGTGTCATATAAATCATCCGTGACGTTATTTTTTTCCCTCCTCTCTCTCTCTCTCTCTCTCTTTCTCCTAATTGCACTCAATATTTTACTGTGGCATCTCAGAGGCACTTGTAATTTGAAAAGGTTACATTTTCTTTCCTAACAGAATAATCAGCTACTATCCATCATCGACAAAAAAAAATTTCATGTCAGGGGACAGTCAAAAAATTGTTTTCAAAAATTACAGCAGTATAAAATTTGTAAAATTTAGAAGGTGTCGTATTTTTCCAAATAAAAATTATTTTCAATATTTTTTTCGAAGGGAGTCACAGGGAGAAAGCTTGATTGGCTTTGAAGTTCTTTCCTCGCACCTGGCAAAAAATTACGGGGAAAAAAGAGAAAGTGTCAACTATACTCCAATTAAATTGTACTACATATTTGTACGAATTAAATTAAATTTTACCGATAATGTGATTTAATGTCTGCTCCTTCTTTTAGTCCATAGGCTGGAAATCCATCTGTCCCAGACTGGAAAGATAAGACAAAAATTCAGGTAAACTTTATTTTGCAGTGCATTAAATTATTTTTAATGAATTCAAAATGACTCACCTCAAAATACTGTGTGCGAGGATCTTCAAATGGGACACGAATGGCTTGAAGTAACTGTAAGTAAAACAAAAATTGAAAATGAAGAAGTGTTATTCATTCTTTTCATTTAATTAAAAAGTTAATTTTAAAAAACGTTGCATGTTTTTGTTAACGATTTTTGGGGAAAAAACTTACATCATGCTCCTCAATTGCATCTGCAAAAATCCAAAAAAATTTATAAATTATTTTTACTTTACATGTCAGGCATATTCCATTATTCTCATTTTCTTCCTTTGCAAATGATGAATACAGTGGTATAAATTATTCTGCCTCTCCTATCCACCAGAGAAACAATAAAATTCTGATAAATTTCATTTTATTGTAATGGGGATGTTTTGAGGATTTTTGCCACTCATTATTTACATCTCAGATTGACAAGTTTCAGCAAAAGAGGTAAAGATAAGAACTGGGACAGAGTCAATAAATTAAAATGAGTAATGATGGAGACATGTCAGGCTCATTTTTTGAAAAATGAGGGTGAGAGGACTATTATTATTACGAGCTGGTTTCCCCGCCTTCGGCGGGGAACCATCTCTTCAGTTGTTCTGACCCTGTACACATTGTTCAGGCTTTTAATTTGGGTTCTAATGTCACCGGGAAATTTTTGTAGGGATCTAAACTTCACGTGAAAAAATTGTACAGATATACCTTCTACTCACTGTAGGTCAAACTCTCATTTTCAGTA
>WJFB01001638.1:0-28452 GCA_009870185.1 Pygmarrhopalites habei
ACATTTTAATAGTACTAACTACGTTAAAGTAGTGAAAACTGCCAATTAAAATGTTACTTTAACACACACGAGAGAGTGGAACAGCTGAGAGAGACAAAATGCGAAAACTTGCATTTTCTGTCGCTACCTGTTTTGCGCCACATAATTGCATTCCCTATCTAGGTAGAAAAAAAATTTATTTCCATATTGACATGCTTGAACGAGTCTATGTTTCATATCTTAAGATTCCAGACCAAGATTGACTAAAGAAAATGAATTCATTAGTGCTTACTAGTCACTGATCATTTCAGTATGTCGAAGGACATTGAATTAATGATTACTTTTTTAAAGCTTAACTGACGACCTCAACATGGAATGATGTAACTTGGTCTGTCAAAAGTTAAATTTTTGGAATTTTTTGAAGAAATGATGGTTATTTACGTTGAAAACATCATCATCTCCTTAGGAAGTGTGGACGTAAAACTACGTTTTTAGTCTTTGTCTTCACCTGTTTATTTAAAGCTTTACCCTCACATATTTTGGGATATATTACACAAGGATGAAAAATATTAAGTAAATCAAAATCTAAAACGAATACTAAACTAGCAATTATTTTATGAACAGGTTTTTTTTGTCTGTAACAAGGTTATTAAATCCATAGTTAATTGTCAAACTTGTTGACTGGTGAACAGCTACAACCTGTATTTAAGCATGTGAACGAAGTAAAGTTGCCGCAGGTAGTGAAACTTTTGTGCAAAAAATGATGTAACACGAAAATGCAATTTAATTTAATGGAATTTTCTTTTATTTACACAAGCATAAAAAAGTAAATAAAAATAGTCACAGACAAGACTGGAAGGAGCGGCAGGATTTAACCAACTCGTCAGCTGTCTGCTGATTTTTTGACTGATTTTCGGGTTTCAGGAAGGTCATCATGGACTAATTAGTCGTCCATCCTGTTGATCCACCTTATTCTAGTCACATAGTCTTTGGCACCATTTGTGTTCTCATATCCACAAAATTTTTGAGAGGCTGGAACTCTAGTCAATTTTCTTGTTACCTTGAACGCAAATAGAATTGTCCAGAAATGTCAAAAATCCGAAAATCTCAATATGGGAAAGGAATCGCTGTATCTGTACTCAAGTAAGTTCTAATGACAATTATAATGTTAATCCGGCGTCATGCCTATATAATTTTTCAATTGACTAGTCTATTTACGATTTATGAAATGGAAATTGAGTAGGGATTTTTTATATGCCGGTTTCGCTATTTATGCGAAGTTTTCATTTAGAAATAATAGTCAAAGTATCTTAGACTATGTTGCTCATTTCAGTGCCAATTTTTTTTGCTTATCATTCTTCATATTCGCAATCAAATCAACCAGAGTTACACAGCGTATTTAATATTCTAGTATTTTTTTCAGACCATGAAAATTTTATGGCTCAACTCGCACGGTTCACTGCACATTGTTCTGAAATTGTAGACTATTTATTCCTCTTCTCCTATACCTATAATATATCACAAGTAACTTTATAAACTATATAAAGGTGATAAAAATATTGCCATTCAATTATTTACTGACGGTAAAGATAATCTCAAACTCTTTTCAACTATTCATGCCCCCCTCATTGAATGTGTGCATTCCAAATTTAAAGCTTTAGCTTATAACACAATAATAATATTGGTATTATTATTGTGCTGACTAATGATATAGTTTAGCCGTCAGATTCAGATGTTGGAAAAAACCCAGGATATAATGTCTACTTATTGTACAACATTAGCACAAGGGAGTCAGGTTAAACGATGATATAGTTGTACATTAGTAGGATTGAGGCGTGAATGTTTTTTTGGAAGAATATAAAATCGTGCGTGGCAATGGCCACATAATAATCTTAATCCTCTTGTGCCTTGTTCATGATTGGGATATTCCAAAGTAAAAAAAACATAAAATGAAGGTAGGAGATAAAAAACGTGTTCAGTCAAAATAGGCTAAAGTTATAAAAAGAGTGATAAATGAGAGAGATTGAGTATTATTTATTTACAGGGAGGTAAAATGTTCACAGAGAGAGAGAGAGAATCAAAACTTTGTTACCAAAAAATGAAGAATACTACATGTGTGAATCTCTGTTTAGTGTGTAGTAGTAGTGTATAAAAGAGGATAAAAGTTGAATAGAGAAAGATTTTGTGGGTACAGTTACCGGGATTGTTCCTCATTCCCACGAACACAATGCACACACACACACAAACACATTGTTGTTGTTTTACTGTCTCTCTTAAATGGAATGACCTTGTCTTAAGCTTCATTGATAATTTCTGAATCGTATGACCATGTTCAATGCAGAATAATTCCCACAGTTCAGTGTTCAGTATACAATATATGACAGTAGTACTTAGTTGCTAAATGTCATGTTTGAATCTCTTACCTATGTAAGTAAACACTCTTCTCAAAACTCTGTGTGTGTGTGTGTGTGTGTGAGGAGGTTGAGCAGAGAAGAAGTTTCCGCTCCAATTTTTTACACAGTCTGTTGCAGTCCATCTTCATTTTATTTGCATGTGAAAAAAAAGGAGATTTGCTGGGGAGATGAACATTAGTTCAAGTACCAATGGTATTTTTTAACGTTAACTTCTCCTCCTCCTACTCATTGTCATAAGCAAGTTAAATAGGTATAGCTTTGGTCGTGGTGGTGGTGTTTTAAAGTGAGTTAAAAGTTATTCTTATCAGTACTAAATCATCACGAGAATAGGCGGATAGCTACAATCTGTGTACTTGTAAAAGTTAGACGACGACAACGACGTTTGAAGAGGATGGTTATGTTATGCTATTTTCCCTCTGTTCTGTATACAATTTTTTTTCATTATACACAGTTTTTTTATTAGTTAGTTAGTCATAACAGACCGGTAAAATAGTAGCAGAGGAGCAGGGGGCACTCGAAATACCTGGTTTATGACGACTCGATGAATGGGATAATTGGAATCTTTTCCGTTACACACACTGTATTTAACGTGCGTAGGCTGTACATAAAATATACTGTGAATATTATTATGTAGGGAGAAGCAAAAATCATTGTTTTATGTCTCTATGTGTGTGCAGATTAGAGCTCCATTGCATTTAATAGTACGAAACTAAAATATAAAAGTTGTGTACGCACACAACAGTAGTAGTAGTGTACAGTAGTAGGGGTTTATTACGTGTGTGCTGTAACTGCACGAGAGAAAAGATAAACCTTTACCAGTTTAGCTAAAATGTTGGTATGTACAGGAGGCTACGCACCATGTCATCTCATCATATTATATCAACTCGAGTATTACTCGAGTTTGATGTGGAAAAATAGTGTGGTGGCTCTCTCACACACACGCACACACACACACATAGTACACTATTTTAGTCAGTCTTCAGCTCTTTGAGAGAGTAGTAGTAGGAGAGTTTACTTCGTGGCTTCATTTACACTGTACGACTACAGCAGTTTACACAGTCCCAACTCAGCGTTTCGTTTTGTCGTAAATTGGAAAGGAAAATGTGAAAGAAAGAAAATAAACGATCAAGTACTTTATAATGTACTGAAAAAGAAGAAGAAGAAGACAAGTCTATCTTTCTCAAAAGGAAAAAGATGGGTGAACTACTTACTACTACATACTACAATAATAGTGTATCCTTTTCCAACCCATTCTGAAAGTGTTTTCTTTTTCTGAAAAAAAATTTGTGTTTTGTTTGTGAGTGTCGTTGAAAGAAATTTCATTGTCATATCACGTTTTACAAAAGCACTAGCTCATCCTCCTCATTCACCAGTCATCAACCACTTGTGTAGTTGTAGGAAGGAGCCAGAGATGCACATTTGATCAACTTTTTTAATAGGACACAAAATACACAAGACTAATCCGCTTTTCCTTCTATTATTATTACTCAGGAGGTGTTTGAGGGACGAGTCTGTCAAGAGCCAGTCAACCAGCCAGACACTTTATTGAGGATTGAAGTGGATGCAGTGGATATTTGAATTCTTCTCTTTTCTCTCTCTTGCTCAAATTTTTTTTGATCATCAAAATTATTGTGCAACCATCAGCACACCGACAGTGCAAGACCTTACAGCTTCATCATCTTCGTCATTTCCTTGAAGGATTGTGTGACTGTGACTGTGATGTTGTGAATCTTTTTTTCACGCTTCTACAAAATCTTCTTCTTTGGTCTTCGGCAACTTGTCAGTGTGTACTGTCACTTGTCAGTGTCTTCCTCAAATTAGTATACACACACACAAATATACTCGCTAATATATTATTATTAATTCTGGTTGTGGTTGCGGTGACTGTTCCCTCTTTCCCGTTCCTCACTCAACAACAACAGCAAAATGTCATTTAAGGTAAATCCAATTTTCGAAATCTCAATAATATTTGTAGTTTTATTGTTATCCTTATGATTTAATACCTTGACGGGGTTCATCTTAAAATGGAAATCCTGAGAAGTATTTTCCAAAAACATAATAATCCATATATTATGCATGTAATTATAGCATGGTTCCCTGGTCTGGGTTGGTCTCTCTCTGTGTAGGATGAAACATTTCTTTTACGTGATCTCATGGTTTTCTAATAATGCTTTGTTCTCTACTCGATTTACCGACCAGACCAGGATTGCGTGTTACATGGCAATGTTTTTTGGTTTCGCTTCACTGATGTCATTCTTTTTCTCATCATCATTTTAGCGTGAGTCTCCGTTGGATCTCCAACTTCATAGAGCGGCTATTAAAGGGGATCGGGAAACTATAATTCGCTGCCTCGCCTCAGGAAAGGTGTATGTCGACTGTCGAGATAGTGTAAGTAACGCTCCTGTTCAGTTTTTCCCTTGTCTTGTTGTTGTTGTTTTTTATTGTGAATTTCGTGGATGCAATATTGCATTTGTCTACTGCTGCTTCTGGCAGTTTCTTTCCACTTCAGTCTACTTTTGCCACGTGTTTTTTCTCTATACACCTCTTCGTTTGTCATGCTGCGTTGTCAGCGTAAATGCCTCCCCCTCGTTCTTAATAATTGTGTTGACCCCCTCCTCTCCTGTTTTAAACCATAATTTAGACTCTAAATTTTAGAGTAAACTTTTTCTCTCTCTCTATTTCTCAATATGAAAATTTATTGTATACTCCTTTTTAACTGCTAATGGCAGTCATCTGTTCAAATTAAGCTAGTAAAGTTATGAAAATGATGTAATTGTTGATGGGTGATTTATGATATTCTTTCAGGATGGAACAACTCCGTTGATGTTTGCCGTTGCAAAGGTAGAAGAATTTGAAGTAATGAAAATCTGGAACGAATAGTGAAGTGGAAACTCTGATAATTTAATTTTTTAATTTGTTTTTTTAGTGTCACATTTTGTGTGTTCAAGAATTGTTGGAACAGGGTGCTGAGACAAACTTGCGTCGTACTGAAGTAATAGTCATTTTATGTATCCCTCCATTTTAAATGATAAATAATAGCCTAGTTTTCAATGAGGGCATTCATTAATATTGTGTGTGTGTGTGTGTTGGAATGTGGGGCTAGTACTATGATTCTACTCGTAATAATATTTTATGTGACATTGAAATATTGTTTCAATTGTACTACTATAGACCGGGGCTTCTCCACTATTTCTAGCGGCTCAAAATGGGGATGTTGAGACGATGAGGTAGGAAATGAAAACTATTAATTGTAAAATCAAATTCTATTTCAAATGAAAGGAGATGGTGGATTTTTTTGTACTAATTGTGATTGTTCACATTTGTAGGTTACTGTTGCGGTATAATGCAAAGGTGGACCAGCCCAACCTTGTATGTGATCCTATTTCTCTCTTTTCCATCTCATTGAAGTCTAAATCATATTTTCGTTCATCCTATCTATTGTGTGTGCGTGAAAGAGACAGAGATATTAATCATCATTATATCGTATCATTCTGCACTTTTAAAATACAATGTGAAGGTACAACATTATGAATGAATCGGTGGAGTTTGAATTAACTATTGAGAGGAAATGTACATCACAGGGAAGGAAATTGTATGAATGTGAAAGATGTCATGTTTACATACCTCATAAATATTTACATTACTCTGTGATGAAGTTTAATCGTGAATGTTCTGTTCATTTCCAGGATGGTGGAACGCCGCTATTCGTAGCTTGTCAGGTACGAGAGGATGATTTTTGTTTTTCGTATGAAAATATACTAAAGTTTCATGTCCAAAATGTAACTTATTAATGACTAGGAATGAAGTTAATCTTTACTTTTCGGTATAGGGGGGTCATGAGCTAGCTGTACGTGAACTACTGGCAGTTGGAGCATCTCCTAATTATGCCATGAAAGATAAATCCACTCCTCTCTTTGTGGCAGCTCAAAATGGTCATTATTTAATCGTCAATATACTTTTGGAACGAGGAGCAATCGTAGATTCCAGACGGACGGATTTGGCTACTCCATTGTACATTGCCTCACAAATGGGATGGGAAGATATTTGTCATAGGTAATACATTTCATTTGAACACTCTCACTCACCGTAAAATTTACAGAAAATGTTATTCACAGTGTATAGTGTGAGTAGTTTCAGGATGAGACAACTGAATGAATTTTGTTTTACTTTTGTCATACACAGCTTACTCATTCGAGGAGCGGATGTCAATTCGTTGAGACAAGTGGGTGAATTATTGTAATTATTTTACGTGTGACATGACGCGTGACAAATGTGGAGTTTAAATTAATTGTATCCTTCCGGTCTCGATTCTAATGTTTCGTAATCTCTGTGGTGATGATAGGATGGAAGCTCACCTCTTTTTAAAGCTGCTCATAAAGGTTACGTACAAGTATGCCGAACTTTACTTCGGTTTCGTCCACACTTGGGATCATTGCCTGTAAGTCAAATGACACAATAATAATAAGAGACTCTGGTCTAGTGTCGAGAGCACATGTCCTAGTCATTTGTCTAAATTTACCTCACTTTAATTTACTAGCATAGCATGTGGCCCCCACAACACAGACACTTCTGTTGCAAGGTTCCAACTTGGAACGGGCAAGATGACAATTTATTTATACGATCTCTTTGCTCTTGTGTATCATAGAATGGCGAAACTCCTTTGCATGGTGCTGTAATGTATGGCCATGTGGATATCATCAGAATGCTGATAAAGTACGGAGCAGACCCAAGTTTGAAAAATCAAGACGGCCTGCCAGCCTATGAATTCTCGTTACGATTCAACAACAAAAAGGTCTCAGAATACCTCAAAAGTTTGACTGTGCCCCGGGAATCAGCCCGTGGAACAGAAGAAGTGGGAACAAGACCCAGATGAGACTGGTATTACCAGCCCCTCAATCCACGTTCCATTTCAAAAAGTTATAAAGTCCCTAACAAAATTGTTTGACTCTGCACAGTCTTTTCTGTTGGTCAATCCGTTTTTAAATCATGAAATTCAAAAATAGAAATTATCAACAAGAATTAGAATATTGCTACGAGCTCTCATCGTGAGAGTCTCATATGAAAACAAAAAAAGTCTAATCATTCTTTAGACTTTGAGTTGTGGCTATTAAAATGATTAATGTACTATCTAGTCAGATTTAATAATTACGTAAGTACTGCCTCATCTTCTCTTCCTAACGTAAAAGACGAAAAGTGTATATTGACCTTGTTAACAAATTAGTGCTTCCATAACTCTGGCTATAGGCGAGCAATGTAAACAAAAACCTTTTTTTGAATCATTTCAGCTCAGACCTAATAGTAACATGTAAATATTTAACCAAGACTTGAGACTTTCTAGTTAAGACTTCGGATGACTGGTTCACTTGACCCGGTTTCTTGTGATTGTAAAAACTTCAATTAAGTACCTTATACATTTTATGATACAGAAAGTATTTTTAAGCTAAAGCTTCTTCGAATAATATTATGCAATACATTTATAATCTTGTGAGGATTATACATATTATGTGGCGTAATAATGTGAGCGAGAGAATGAGAGGTAAAGGAAGCATTTTTTCACAAAATAATATAAAACTGAAATCCGAGGAGCGATTAAAGTGTCCTATTTTTGTTAACATGTCAGTATTATGATATACTAACATGTATTATTGTTGTTGTTTATTGAACGTTTTCTTATTAATGTATTTATGAAAGCGTTTTTAGGTATGATTTTAGATTGTTCACCTACATACATACAGAGTATATAGGTTACCTCACAATTACAAAGCTTCATTAATTCTCCAAAGTTAGTTTATAAGTTTCTGGTTAATTTTGATATATTTGAGATTTTTATGGATTAGGTTTGAAATTCAAACATTGAAAGAAGTGTAATTTTGTACCTTATGAATGTATGGAAAAAATGAGCTACACGTTATGATGTTTGAAATTTTTAAAACAAGACAAGGAGATGCAAGTGAATTAATTTGTAAGACCCTGTGATCTAACAGTATGGTCGGTCTATTTCTTGATATTCAAAATATTTTGACACATCTAATTCTAATTGTATAGGTAATATTTAAATATGTGTGTTTTAATAATTATTCATGTGATGTTTGGCTGAGAATTAACAGCGTATGCTATGATTGTGATAGTATTATGTATTGCAAGGTTATTGTTCTCAAAGGGATGTAAGGATTCAATTGAATATTTTTAATAATTTCCCTTTAAATTATCTACTATCCCTTGTCCTCACCACTGTCAAATTTTGACTATGGTGTTACTTAGCAGTGCTAATTTATCACTGCATACTTTAGGTGTTTGAAGTTATGTAGCTTTCAGGCTAAGTACAAAAATTTTAATGAATGACTTTTCCCGTACATGTCCCTCTCAAGACTCAAACCCAAAAGATACTAACTCTTGACTGACCATTCATACAAGAACAACGGAGCCTTGTTAGTAAAGTAAGAGTAATGTGCCGAAGAACCAATAATACAATTACAATTTGTTACCAGATAGAGTAATTTATTGCTACAATCCACTAGATGTAGAAAGTTAATTACAGCTTAAGAGAAGAAGAATTATTTTTTATTTCTTGATTCACATTTATTGTGAGATGACTAAAAAATACTAGGTATCTCTACTGAAAACTCTTGTCCACCTAAAATACCAATAATAGCAACTATTTGACCGCCTACTCTATGCATAATGTTACATTGCAAATTGTAAAACTATGATGGCTTTTTAAAGCAATAAAGCATTATCGTACAACGCATCTCTCTCGTCGTCACTGACGATTCGTCAGTCAGATTGAAAAATGAACTTTTCCATAGACTTTGTCCTACCTTCTTTGCATTACAAAACTGCCTTATTACATTGATGAAAACTGAAGAGATATTGTTATGGAATTTTTGTAGATGCTCTTGCATTTTATTATCATGCTGCCCTCAATACTTCCGGATAAAAACTTGGTATGGTGTATGAAGCCGATATTACTCCCAAGTTACTAATGAGGTTTTATTAGTCTTGACAATAATTTAATGAAAATCGTTCAGAGTTGAGGAAAAATAAGATTGATTGAAACCGAGACAAATAAAATTGGAACTTTATGTTAACTTCATTGCTCCTTTCATACATTCCACAGACTTTCCTTAGCGTGTATTAAAAACACTAAAGCATAATATTTCATTTTAATTAATCGTATAGAATTATCTTATAATAGGAGTTGCATAAGTACTGCGAAATTATCATAATTACATTATATCAATTCTTTATCAACGATAACTGTCACCCCTTGCAGTCAGATAAATATACATGTATTTTTATTTATATATCATCATATAATATATATCTGTGAATACATTCAACATTTATTATTTGGAGGAATTGTATCATTTAAGACGCTGAAAGAAGCACAGCGAATCCATAACTTGGGACTTTTTGTATTTACCCTTCATTTGTATAGTATGTTGGTTGTGTGTGTGTGTAGTGTACATGTGTAGTAATGTGTGTGTGTGTTCATTGTGTTTTGTGATAGGAAAACTCAAAAATTGTAAGTGTTGATCCTCATCACATCACAATAATAACACAATAATATAATATAACATAACAAGGAGTAATTATAACTAATCGTAAGTCTTGTACACGATCAAATAAAATGGATGACAAAATTTTTTTTCCTTGCTCTAGTTGAATAGATTCTACTTGATATCAATATATTAGTATGTCAACTATGCAATACACTGACACAATGTATTATAATAATTATTAGGTTTATAGGTACAACAATCGCAAACGAAATGCAATTGCTAACTACGCCTCACATTTCTTTTAGTAATAATAATAATATATTTAGTGATATCAACATTTCTTTAAATATGAAATTCCTCTTCTTCCGAGACAGAATGACAGATTTTGATCACTAATTCTGTCACTTTACTACAACACTACTCTACACTCTACTCATAGACTGAGACGATGTTTAGTAATCATTTAAAAATAAAAGTGGTCCGAGTAACAACGATGATGATGACCTGTTTAGTCTGTGTTCCTAAAACACAGATTTATACTAGTTCCCTCAAAAAAGAATATATGCCTAATTCTCTCGCTATATTATAGGTAATAATATTAGGGAGATGAAATGTAATCAATAATAGTAATCATAGATTTGTCAGTTCACAATCATAATCATACTCAGACATTAATAATTCCTCTTCTTCCATCTATTATCATATGCCTTTCGTAACTAATATGTATTTTTCATGCCAGAAAAACCTTAAAATCCTAATAAGTTCAATTTCGTATTGACTTGACTTCCATCCTTCGTTCTCATCATCAAAGTTCACCCCCCATTACTAAATAAACACACAACCTGTCTGATTGTTATTATTCTTCTCCCTCTGACCGTCCTATCTCATTCTTATAGTCCGTCCAAGTACCATTTCAAAAACTTTCTTTTTAACACAAACGACAACAAGGTCATATCACTACGAAAATTGTATTATAATAACAAATCCAGCTTCAAATTAAACATGATCATCAGCTCCCAATTTTACAACACACGCACGTATATAAAATCATCAATCAGAGGGTAGCTTAGTTATGTAGTGTATGTCTTAAATTGTAATTTGTAAGTAATAACAATAGCATATATATTTTATGTTGTGTAATAAGTTTTTTTCTTCTTTGCGTGACAATATATAGATACAAGATTAATTTTTTTTGCATTCAAGTGTGTACAAGACTGTGGAATATTAAATATAGACAACTATCATGAGACTTTTACGCGTAAATTATCTTTTGTCCAACTGACTGAATGGCTACATGCACTGCTATAGTGTGGTTGCTGTTAAATCTACCCGGATTAATGTTACAAATTGTTTTCCGAATTTGGTACTCAGATTCATTTTTCCCTGTCAGTTTTTACATGGAATCCCAATTAATTTCTTCATTGACATATGATCATTCTTCTTCTTTTTAAAAAATAAAATATAATTTTGAAAGAAAGGGGTATTACATACATAAATCGTCACGTAACGAGAGGCGGTTATATGTTTTTTCCCCTTTTTTAGGTCCTTACTTGTCGGTTGAAGGAGATACGACCACAGTTGAGGGATTCACAGGTGAAGTTGTTCTTGTCGTAGAAGCGGAGGGAGAAGTTTCAATAACAACTGCATCCGGAGTATCATTCATTGTTGTCGCCGTTTCAGATCCAATTCCAGAAATTGGTTCATTGACTGCTACTATGACTGTTGCTGTTGCTGTTGTTGTTGGTGTTTGTTGTTGTGGATGCTCTTGCTGCGATGTCTCGCCTGGTGTGGGTGGAACTATTTCAGGTAGTGTGCTGTTTGGGCATAACAATAAGAGCTTTGTACTTTTTACTGGTATTAAATTAATTTTGAGACCCTCCTTTCACTTGTACTGATAATTGCTTTTACCTGACGTAGGTATTTATGGACTGTTCAGCAGCAGCCACAGCAGCACTGTGAAACATAGAGATTGTATCTTTAAAAACTCTTACTTATCCTCAGCATGTATTGCATAATTTGAAGATTTTTACATGTTAAAATACCTGTATGGTGGAGGTGCCAGGCCAATGGTACTTGCACTAGTAAAGACCATAGAATTATCAGCGTTGACTCCATTTGTAGTACCAGCAGCCCCGAAGGTTGTAGCTGAGGGATCCTGTTCAGTACAAAAGAATAAATATTTATTACATTTGGACAGCTCTCGTCAAATGTAGTTTTTGGTATTTGGATTAAGCAACACTTACCAAAGGTGGCTTCTTCGCGTATCGTGGATCATTGACAGCAGTTTCATAGTCTGGCAAATCTGGAAGCAGATTCTGCTGTATACCCAACATTTGTGATGGGTCGTCTTGTCTGTAAAATAAATAGTTAGCATATTTATTTACCCATTGGTCATTTTTTCTAAAATTCCTACTAGTATTGGACAAACACAGTACATTTTTTACTAATATGTATCTTGACTAAAGTAGTTTAGTTAAATATACCTGTAGGCAATTACTCCACGAATGACTGTATTTCTCAGCATGAGATACTTGTAACAGTTCCAGATGACTCCAATTATGTATGCTTTGATGGCTATTGTGGCTGTTGGCACAATCATCAAGAATCAAGTTATATCAATAAAATGTGTATGTTCAACATTAGAATCTGTAAGTTACTAGCGAAAGTCATAAATTTGCCTACCGACAATAACGATCAGTGCCAAGAGTGACAGATGCTGAGGATCCATTCTCAGCAGTTCCTCTTGAAATGGTAAACCAGGTTGATTCGCAATCAAATCCTGCACGTTGGGAAGATAGGAAAATATACCTACCATCTTCAAACTGAAGAGAATAAAAAATCAAAATGACACACCATTAGACATTTTATTTGTCAGCCTTCAAAAATTTCTTAGAAATAAACTCGCATTATTTCAGCACTACAAGAAGCGCATTGACAACAGTAGCAATAATAAAAAACTTAAAATATATTGTGTCAAATACCAGAAAATACAAAAGTCGAAAACTTTCAGAACGAAAAATGGCATGAGATAGGATGGTTTCCCTCTCACTGCTCCATACACCATCAGCAAAGTAATCAGCATGTTGCACACCTCCAACAAAATTGCTTCTGTAATTACAGGACATAAATTCTTTTAGTAAACAGTACTATTGACAATCGTAAAATCAATATATATCCTATTCTACAAATATTTTTTTTAAAAAAAGGGTACAAAAAATATTTACGCGAATTTAGTTTCCGGCCGTATGAATTAAAAGGTGTATAACGATAATTGTCTCTTTTCGTTCCCGAATCTGGATCTGGCTGAATATATTGCTGCAACTTTGGATCCAACTCCTGTATGAACAAAATTCAATGTCATAAATTAGTAACTAATTAGAATATCAAAAAATTTCCATTTTCTTACATCAAATCTATAATTCAAGTTATGATACAAATTCATTCATTGAAAAGTATTCAAATAATACGATTTGTAATGGCATTCAATCGTAACAAGAAATCTAGCTATTGTCAATCACAGTCTCCAAGTTAAAAGCTATCAAGAGCGAAAATCGAAATGTACTGTCTTGAAACAGGAAAATATACCCTCAATATTTAGTTATTATTGGGCTGACTTCCCAGAATCCTACTAAAATTCTGTCATCTCTCTTTTTATCTACATTTATAAAAGGGTCGATGATAAAAAACCTGTTGTAAGTACTGACTACTGAATATATTAAATACAGGAATCAGAAAATTAGCCATCTAGTTAAATCATTCAATTCTGATTTTTTTTCTCTACGACACATTCAACATAATATATTGAATGTACGTATTATGTACATTGACAACTCCAAGTTAATGAATATTAAGTCTGGACAAGCTTTATTTTACTTGTGTCTATGTAGTAAAATTTCCTGTCCGACTGTCCCCCAAAGAATAACTACGTCAACAAATCGTCTAGAGTGAAACAATTCAACTCAACCAGTAATCCATTTAATAATAAAAAATAAAAATCATATCTACATCACGAACTTCCTCCAAGTATCACAACCAAGAACAAGTTTCAAATTGGATTTAGCAATAACTCACTTAAACTGTAATTTCCTGCATCTCGTGTGTTGACATTACAAATACAGTTTATACTGGAGAGTATTATAGCATGCATGAGTATTATATGAATCAGTTCTTTCAACTGTTAACTCACACTTCCCCTTATTATACCTACCTCAAGAGTTGAGAGCTCTAAAAAAATTCAACATGGCAACCTAAACTCACGACATCATTGTGACAAAGTAAAATGAACCCAAGAAAATAGAACTTGTGATCAAAAATAATATATACACGTACTACCAACCACGAAATATGTATATTAATATTTCTCCCTACTCCTCCCATACATATTCTTTCTCTCTCCAAACTCCTTGTACATTCCTCAAGTCAAAGCCAAAACCTAGTTCCAGTTGGCACAGTCACGTAACCAGAAAGTCAAGATCTAATTCCACTATTCTCAATATGGAAGTCAAAAGTATTTAGTAATATGGGAGGAGTGTGTACGTCAGTCTCTTAGGCCTCTCCATCATCATTCTATTTTTTTCAACGGACATGAATCCTATCCCTTTCGCCCTGAGATAGTGTATGTGTCGTGGGAGTGTTTGTTCAACACACTAATGCTATTCGCAAATGGAACAATTTTTGACTGCAAAATTGCAATGTCTCGGGAGTTGAACTCTCAGTAACTGCTACTACTTTACAGTCAGCACAGCTATTATTCCACAATTGAAGGATACAGTCTAGATACATAAGAGTAACAAGTCCTTCAATCGCTACTCTCCTCCCAGGAAAACACATACACAAGCACAAAAACATGTGAGGAAAAAGTTTATCCACTTAATCAATTACTCTAAAATAATAACAATGAACCCCTTTCTTCCTTCATTAATGTTGTGTATATACAAAAGGGAACACTCAATTGACAAGTTAAATCTTAATGATTGAAAGGACACAACAACAAAAGTATTAAGCCCAAATTCTTTCTCTCCTGACACTTTCCTTCCTCCGCTCATCTTTCTCTTCTAGTTAACTAATTACATACACACAAACAATTTCTAGATTTTTCAAAAATCATTTTTGATGAGACGAAAAATACTTACAAATTGCTGTTGTTGTTGTTGAAACAAAGTGTCTTGTGCAATTTTGCTCTGGGGTGTTGGAAGGTGGTCTGGTTTTATGGTAACCATTGCCAGTCCATCTTGACTGGGTTCATACATAAAATTCGCAGCCACGTAAGATAATGTCAGCACATAGGACATCTGAAAATCACAAAACAAATAGTTAATTCACATTCACATCAACTTGTTTTTCCTCCTTCTCCTCCTCCTATAGCATTACTTATACAACATGGTCAATACTACAATGATGACATTGGCCTATGAGGTGCATGACGTAAACCTGCCGATGTTTACTGTGTATAGTCATTCATATTTAATCTGGGCATAATGACAATTATCACACTATTTCCAAACTCCATGGTAGTGATAGTTTATACGTATAAAACCGGATGTAGAAAATTACATCGTCTCTTGGCATTATATCGATCAACAGACAGTTTTTTTGATAATGACTAGTCAGTCACCTTTGCTCTTGTACATTAAATTGAACATTCATTTTTGGAATCATCCCAAATAGTACAAATAAAACCATTGCCAATGTCTAAACACTGTAGCCTAATTCAATATTAATGCATTATAATTACCGTCTGAAGGTTCTCACCTTCAATCCACTTATGAATACTCAAAATATTTTCCTAATAGTACAGTTTGATTCCTGAAAATATGATGCTGATATACCACCTATTCTTTTGTACAATTGTTTTTCACGTGCACACATAAATTGACAAAGGAAATATAAAATTTTTCTTGTAAGACTTTCATTATGAATGAATGGAAGGCCGATAATTCATTATTCATCAAAAGTGCACACACGAAAGAAATAACGTCAACCCAGCTCATTCTCATTCATCTATCATTCTTTCTGTCTAGTTTACATCATTACATCCGATCTACACTTCTACTAAAAAGTTTTCTATTCACACTACGAATTCTCTTATTTACATTAAAATAAAAAGGATGCGAATAAATAGCATTTAGATTTTTAAAAAAAACAAAGGATTTTCTTTTCCTCCATAAATTCAGTGTAAATATAACACTTTACAATATTTTTTATTTACCTTTTTCTTTTCTCATCATAAAAAATCCTTTTCCCCGATACAATTTATTTTGCATGGGAATGAGAGCCCCCCCCCCCCCTGTGACCACTCTCAGCTTTCATCCCTTAATCTCACCCTCTATTAATTTCCTCTTCACTCTAATTTCTCTCTCTGTCTATCTCCCTGTCTCCCTGATACTATTCCCTCCGTTATCTATTATCATGAGGTCAAAGTTTTGTAATTTTTCAAGTCAATGTAACACGTCCATCGTCACACAAATCCATGGCATATACCATGTACTCTTCTGTCTTCTAGTATATAGCAACTCAGCTCACTAACTGTCAGTAAGTAAATATGTATCAACCTTCCTCTGAACAGTAATAAATGTTATAGAAATGTAACCAACACCCAGTGCATTAATATCTGCAAATAAATGTGTGTGTGAACTGGAAAGGCACGTTCTTCACTTTAAAAAAACCCAGAAAAATCACAAATCCCTTCGTCTCGTTCCCAAGTCACAAAACACAATTTATATTATAAAAAATGGGTTCTGACAAAGTTTAAAGGTCAAGGTCACTCCTCGGAAATAAACCAGGAGACGTGCATGTCAGACAAAAAATATATTATGTGTATTGATTTTGTTGCATAGATGGGTGGCAACCTACACCCTCACCGTGTGAGGCTCACACCAGCTAAACTCTATAGATGATATATAAGATTGTATTTGTTAGTTCATTTTGATTCAGTGGCTAATAAAAAAAATCATTCTGCTTACTCCACCCAAAATTTCACCGTTCTTACATTCTACAAAAAAAATTTCTCTGTACTATCCATTCTCAAAAGAATTTATGCACTTTACTCAAGCCTACAAAACAAATGCATGTATCAAAAATAAATACCATTAAAACAATGAATAAAATGTCTTTATAATTTATAGTATGAAGAGCATTAAATGTTCATTGGGAAAAGTTTACATTAAAATATGTGTTAATCCTTAGGGAAATTCTACTTTTACATAAAAATCTTTTGAGGTAAATATACATCAACTCATCCTTTATTAAAGAAGCAAGGACAATTTTTTTGATATTGAGCCATAAGCCTCCACAAAGCTGTCATCATCAACTTTGGTCAGGTTTACTCGTAACTGTTAACCAAACAGAACAGGACTCTCTCTGTGTTGGAGAAGATGACTGAAGGTGGAACGATCATTCTAATAATTGCACCATCACGTACAGTTTGAGGGTTAATTGTCACATGTTATACAAACTCATGACTTTGGGAGAGACAGTAGAGAGAAGAAAAAAAACTACCGACCATGACCTGGTCAAATTAAGAACTGGAAGTGAAATTAAAGAGCATGATGTACAAACTGAATCCCGACTCCATTGACAAACACATTATACTAGTGATGATCATAATCAGCTGTAGTCAATTCCATTCTAAAAATTTCCTTAAATAACCTTGATTGACTATTACTTTTATATTTATAGCATCTACATTAGACATCATAACGTAACTTGAGCTAATAAAAAAATTCTTTGTTTATACAATGATGAGTCTTTACGCGTTCACTGCCCACGTGTACACAAACTTCTAGCGTCAGACCCATTTCCTACGCTTCACAGTTCACAATTCTTGTGTGTGTGTGTCCTAAGAACTACACAACAAACGTCATACACATTTACCTACACACACACATTTACAAGATACTGCAATCCTTTGGATGAAATTCACGAACCGTAAAAATGACATACTCTTGTATTCACTGCATGAAATCAAGAAAAGAAACATGAGAGTGAGTGTACTTCTTTGGACAGTTCTCATAATAATAATATTTTCATGACTCGTCTAAACCTAACTCAACTCCAGGCTTAAATATTCAACAACTCTGTCAGTTAGAGTGAACCTGTAATATTTTAATATGAAAAAATGATGGCAACACAACAGACAATATAGTTTAAACTACAGAAAGAAAAAAAAGTGAGGGGAGAGAAGAATACAAAATCAAAACCAAAACTAAGTACATTGAGAACATAAATAAAAGTGTTAAATCCCAACATCTTATATTACAATTGGAATCCAACATTGACAGATGGAAAAGTCTCCACAGCTTTTTTAAAAAAAGAAGTCAACGAGAGAGAAAAACAATTAGTTTGAACTAGTAAATACCATATGTTATTAATACTAGTCACACAGGCTATGATACAACTTCACTAGAAGTAGAACACTAGAGAGAGAGAGGACATAAGAGTGAGAAAAGGCTAATTAAATATCATATGAATGGAGAAGAAGAAAATAATACAAAAGAGATAAATCTATCCTACTTTCGACTCTCTCACACACACATAGTACAAGGTTTGAACAAAGACATAATACAAGATTTATGTTTCCCTCATCTTTCTCCCTCTCAGCTGCAAGATGAGACAAAAATCTTGAAGCTGTTCATGGATGCAATAATAATAACAAGTGACACTGTGCGTGTTACATAAATTTAGATACATGTATACTTACTAATGGTAAAAAGAAAGACAACAAACTCAAACCCTTCAAATACAATCCTAGTTTATCTTTATGTATACCTTTATATATAAGAAAAATTACGAAATCCTAAAAAGTACTTTTTTAAATAAAAATAAAAATGTTACTCTTAGAACGGCATCAATCTCATTAAATGATGGCTGAGTGGAAAACTTGTTCATAAACTTGCATCAACTAATTTTCCCAGTAATTATCCAGATCAGGCTGGATCCACTCATCATGAACAGCAGAAGTACTTGGTTAAAACAGCGTACAACCAATTCAATTAGAGTGAATATTATTATTATCATTTCATTTTGGTAGTAAACATATTATAAAATGGTATGTGCGTCAGCGGGAATTTGTACAATCTCACATACAGATTATGTATAAAGTTCATAATGAGACACGAATTGAAATTTTCTCACGAAAACGGAAAAGTGCACATTTGTGGGATAATAATAAAATAATACACATTACTATTGGGAAGAAGAGCTGGAAGAAACTTTTGTTTCAATACTATGTAAGTACGCGATGTGAATTCAACTCGTAAATGACAATTTCTCTTATACGTAGTATTTCTCAACACCGACAAAGAGAACGAGAAAAATACGGCTTCCCCGCTTTGATAAAATTGAGCTATTCTTGTACTTTTTTAAATAAGACTTCTTGTGACTGAACCACTTTGAACTGCCTTCTACTACTACTACTAGTACAATGGAATAGAATCACGTCACTCTAACTTAATTCTTAAGAGTATTTTGAGGAACAACCGTTTCGTGTAGTGAGAGAGAGGGGGCGGGGAAGAAAATCAATATGATTGTTTTATTGTTTTTGAAATTAAAAAGTGTCTAGAGAAAGTACAGGGAAAGGAGAAAGCCCTTAGTACTTCTTTGGTACTAATAGTCATTTTCTTGGCTACAATTCTTCACCAATACCTAACAGATACAGATAGATGTAACTTTGTTATTTAATAGACACACACACACACACTTTGGAAAAATTGACAGTCCAAAAATAAATAGAAAAGTAATATTGAAGTTTGTAGAATTCACAGTCAACATGATGATAACATCTGTGGACTATGAACCCTTACAACTACAAGAGAATATAAAATGAAAACATCAAGACATGAAAAGTACACGAAAGGCTATTTCAACAGAAATTTTTTTTTTTCATGTTGGAATTTCATGGAAATGGAAATATTATTACAGAGAATGAACAGCAACGTTTAGTCTTGCATGCCTCAAGTTTCATGATGTCTTTACAAAAGGACATGAAACCAAAAAAAGGCAAACAAGGAAATTTGAACAGAAAGTATTTGTGTGTGTAATCAAGTTGTTTCAAATTTATAGCATACTTTATTTAAGACTTGTAATTAATAACTATCAAAAGTGGATTGAACTTTTTTTGGCTTCTCTCTCTCAACCAAGTTAATACTTTGGGTAATATACGTTGAATGTTTGAATTGACTTTGGTTAAAGATTTTCTGTTCCTTGTGTGTTTTGTAAATAGTGAAAAGTTGCAGTTTTTACAAGTTACTACCAAGTTGGTAGTACCAACTTGATATTTTTACTTATAATAATAGAACAAACAAGGGATATGCACTGCAGCTGAACAGATTTAGGTTTCAACCTTGCTACAATGACAAGTTAATTTTTTCCCCTTTCCCATTCCCATCCTACCTTCACATTAATAAACATGGATTTTGGGACACGTGTGATCTTCATTGTTTGATGAAGCTATGCTAATCATCATCATCATCATAATTATTTTATTTATTATTGTCACGAGAGTAGGAAAGGGAGTTCGAAGAGAACACGAAATGTCTACTCGGATTATTCCATGGATGTTAGTTGGTTTGTAAAAATTTATCCAGTTTATATAAACATGAAATATATAAATTTGAGAAAGTTGATAGCTTTCTGAAACGCAAGTGTTCCTACGCACACTCATATGAAATTAAGGGGAAAAACACGTAATGTAATATCAGTATCATATCTGTCTATCATCTATCTATGAATGTGTCATACATTTCAAATCCTAACCTACGGAACGTCATGATTAAATAGAGTGGTATGAATTATTTAGACACAAAAGGATGATGATAGAAGTGGAAGTCATCATGCTCATACTATTAATAATTATTTGAACTACACATATATTACATAGATACTTGTATATGATAATATTTTCCATTTCCTCAACTGTTGTAAAAGAGAGTCAATAACATGTATGTGAATGTGAGGTTATAAGGTTATAGCTGACGATGATTTCATACACAATACTATTTACATACTACCGATATTGTGTACACTGACTTATGCTTATACTTAATTGAGAATTGTATGGGGAGACTCGTCATAAAAAAATGACACAGCCATATTTATGCGGTCACTCTTTTACTCCTGTCACTTGTAGTCCTCGGTAATAATAATAGGTATGTAAAAAATAATTATACAACATATTTCATCAGCTACATCAGGCCACATGTCATATTGAGACTTTAGTGTTTAGAAACCTTTGAGAAAGGGCAAGAAAAATTAATAACAAATAACGAATGGGTTCCTATTTTGAAAAATACAGTGTGCATACCTATACTGTTAGTATTTTGAAAATACTATTTTTGAATATAGACGAAAGGGGACAATAAATCTGCATAGAATTATGCACTAAAATTGATTGGTGTACAATTGCCGTATAAAAATTATTGAAATCAATGTGAACATACCAAATGTAGGACTCCAATAAAAACAGTAGCTGTACGGACGTGAAAACAAAAGCAGGTGCGCCAAACATCTCGGCGGTCCATGCCCAGATTTAGTAGATCAATCTGAAATGGGAGAAATAAATTTCACTTTTACTATTCCTTAGTACATTTAAGTAAGTAAATCTGAACTCATAAACAAGAAAATGAATGTGCTAACGGTAAATGAGATAAAATAAAAGGGCACAAAATGTATACTACACAATATAAATAATTGGTTCTAATTATACACTTCTTCTAGATGCAAAAGGATTAATTGACAAGTTAAACGGTTATACTTACGGGCATTCCGGACTCAAAATGATGAGGGTGGGATGAATTTGAGAGGAGATGAGAGGACCGTGGTCTCCGCATAAATTACAATGAACTAAACACTTTCCACACACTTCTTTTCAATCAGCCCGTGAGCTGATAAAAGGAACTCAACGACACTGAAATTACAAACAAAAAAAAATAAAATTTTGTTACTTACATAAACACATTTGAACATCATAGTTTAAAATAATTTGATTTAAGTAAAACTGTTCGTTATACTTGATTCAATCAAAAGAAATTTGCGAATGTATGATTCAAGACTTGTTTACCATTCACCATTTTTTGACTCCATAAAAATATTATTAATATTATTTGTCATTGTTGTTGAGAAACAGCAGAAGTCAATAGTCACTCAATTTTAACTCTTGTGACTAAAATTAATTATTTTAGATGAATCACTGATTCGAAAGATAATCATAACAGTTAGTCTAGACAAGGTAATTTTTAAAATAAATAATACAAAAAGATATTTTTTCAAATTATTATTCACCTGTGATTTTTTTTTAAAAAAACAATTTTTTACTACGAGTCACCATCCAGGAACAACCTTTCATTCCAACTTGAACAGCAGACACACACACAAATATTATTTTATCCAGTTTCCCAAAATGATTTTTGCCTCAATGACAACAAACTGAAATGCAAAATGGGTTCCGCACATACGTTAGATCACTCATATATACACAAACTGTGATAGGAGAGTACAAAAATGGTTAAATATAGTGTCCGTTCAAAGGGTTAACTTTTCCTCTACTACGCTTTTCATACACAGAAGTGGATGAGAGAGACGTCATTGCAGTTTTTTTTCGCCACCACACGATTCTGTCTGTGCATGCGGCCTCCCTCTCGTGGTTTTCTCCCCTCACCTCCATCCGCTCCAACTTTGAATTCGCAAGACACGCTCTTGAATTTTCACTAATTGTGATTAAAATTTGACCGACTTGGACACCCGAGAACCATGCAGAACGACGCTGGTGAATTCGTGGACCTCTACGTCCCCCGTAAATGGTGAGTGTTCAATCCCCACTTGCAAATTGACATGAAAATTATAGAAATTAGTCCCGGCGAAACCGGGTCAAAAACTCCATATTCTTCGAATTTATTAAAATTTCATTTAATTTTTTTCTTCTACAGTACGGCAAGTAATAGGATTATCCATGCTAAAGATCATGCATCCATTCAGATTAATTTAGCAGATGTCGACGAGACCACCGGTCGAATGACAGAGACCTGCAAAACTTATGCTATTTGCGGAGCCATTCGAAGAATGGTGAGTCAAAATCCTACAGTCCTTGTATACGTTCATTTCTCATTATGCTCAAGTGTCTAATTTTTCATTTCCATTGGTTTAGGGCGAGTCTGATGATTGTATCAATCGGCTGGCGAAGAAGGATAACGTCTTAGCAAAGTAAGACTTAAAAAAAAATTTTTTACTAAAATTCCCTAGATACTTTTTTTAGTAAAAAGGTTTTTCCTTAAAACCCATCTTTTGATCTTGTAAAGATTCTTATTAATTCTCGGCGTATTGTTTTTTTTTTGTTTCTTACAGGAATTTTTAATCAACTTTGTGTCACCTTCGATGTTATAATAATGAATAAATTCATTTCCTCCAGCGTTTGATATTTAATCAAATTGTGTTTTCCTCTTCTACAACATGTATTAATTCATTCTGAGTCTTGTCTCAGTGTCGAGTTGTTCAAACATTCATTTCAGCATCAACGATTTTAATTTGAAAGAATTTTTGCATACAAATATTATTAGATATTGTTGTTTTAAAATCTTTTATTGACAGTTGATGAGAAAAAAAAAAAGGAAAATCTTATAATTTATTATCGAAATATTTTGACAGTAGAAAATATCATTATGTACTTCCGTACAGAGCTTAGTTTTCTTGAAATTCGCAGTGTGCCGTGTTTAATTACAATAATGATTATTATTATTACTCATCTTGATCCATTACAACAGCAGCAGGAGGGTCTTCTGTTGTTGCTGTTGTGGTGGCGGCGGTTGTTGTTGCCTCTGCTGGACTTGGACCACTCCGAGGTTGACAGGATACTTGGTTAAACAATCGATGTTTGATGACTTGAGTCATGAGTCCATGAATAACTTCGACTGTAGTTTTACAAGAATCTTTAGCAGCCTTAGATAACTTGTCTTCACTCTTCTTCTCGTGTGGATCAATTCCAGCCAGCATCATTGCAGACCGTCCTAAGGAAGTCTCGGACTGTTCTAATTTCTCAGACAAGTCAAAAATTTGTCCAGTTGTGTAGTCAGAATTCTGTAAAAAGGAATACAAAGACATTTTTAAAATTATAATTTATTCAATTGTTATAGAATTCGTAAAATGAAGGGTTATATAAATACTGACTGCATATAAAATTCTTACCGTGAGTAGGTTAGTGGAGCTCAATGTATTGACCCAATATTTGTTCCAGAGCGAATCAAGGAGGCGACGATCCATAGCAGATTTGAAATAAGTAACATCCAATGCATAATAACTTTTGCAATGTACTCCAAAATCTTCAATCTTATTCAAAGGAATTGTTTGATACTCGGATGGTTCTTCATTAGGTGGTTTGTATCCCTATATCACGTACGAATTAAATATTAGTACTTATTTTTTAAAAATACTACTAATATGTAAAGTAAAATACTTACAACAAATTCTTTGTAAGAGTTTATTTAAAATGACTAGTGTTTTTTTACCTTTGGGTAAGTTCTGAACGCTCCAAGGCAAACTTTACCAGCAGAAATAGTCCGAACAGGGTCAATCACAATAGCCAACCATGGCTCTTGGTAATTTTGATTTAACATTTGAGTGGATACATCAATACCCGACAACCAACAACCATATCCAGGATGACTGTGATACCAACCGATTGCGTTTTCCAACCGGCCTACCTGTTTATTACAAAAAAAATTTTTAATTGTTACTAGATGTGTATTGTATTGCAATTATTAAAATTTTAAGCTGTCTGTAAAGCTGGGTGGTCAAATATATTATTTATGTAACGTAGATGAATGAATAATTCTTACTAATTTTGCAGACTCGATATATGCAGTCATATACTCGTATGCCTGTGCTTGAGCATTAACTCGAGTTTCAGTTCCTTCCACGGGAAGAGCAAACGAATCCATCACAATCATAACGTTACCATCCACCTTTTCAAAATACGAAGCACACACAACATTAGGTTTCCTTAATTTTTCAAAAGCATAAAAATATTAGATGAAAGTAATTGTCTTACTTTTCCAAGTAACAGACCCATAACTTCAAGAGGACCCCCTGATCTTGCATGCATAACCATCTTCAACAATGCGAGGGCTGAAATCTTTACATCCTTGAAGAAATGTGGGCTGTCAAAATAATAATGATAATTTAATAAGTATGCACGAAATGGACTGTTTTATTACAAAATCTCTAATTTCTACTGTAGTTGATAATTACTTACTCTTTCTCCCAAGGTTTAGTTATCAAAATATCCTGTTGTTGTTTTCGGTCGTATCGGTAAATTTCGTCCAGCGTCGAAATGGGTTCAAATTCATTTGCCATCTCCCAAGTTTTCTGACCAATTCTACTTTGCGAATCTCCACCAGCAATTGAACCATTGTTGGCTGTCGGAACCCCCTTCTTGTCACTCATTTTTAATCTTGAGTAGTCTTGACAAGAGCACAAAAAAAGTTATTTTGTCGTCGAAAAAACTTTTTCGCCTACTTTGAACTCCTCGCCAGAAGTTCAAGGTCGGCTAGAAGCTTCAATTTATTTACACATGGAGCAAACGTCCTTCCTTGGCTTCCTTTGACCTGACCTTTTCAGTAGTCCTTTTGAAGGGTCTAAATTGTCATACAGAACTTGTACAGAACTTGGATTCTTTCAGATGCAAATTATTGTTTAAAAATACACTTTTCTGCTTTCTACTATTTTATAAAGGTGTTCACATACAACGACTATTTTCAATTGGTGAAAGTCGAAGGAGCAAGTCTCAGAGAAAGGGGAAAGATATTTATGCAAATTATAATTAATTAAGGTTGTTAAGGTGAAAATGTGCAAATCATATCAAAACAATTCTCTCTCATTTATTTATGCTATGAATTAAAAAAATAATTATGCAACACTCGGATTCAATTCAAAAACGGCCAAACTAATTCCAATTTCAGTTTATTAGTCTTGAAAAATCCATCTTTACACGTTAAACCACAACAATAATAATATGCTGTAGAAGGGGACCATGGGATGGATACTCTGGAAAAGAAAATTGCGGAGCTACACTTTGTCAACCAAAGGAATTTTGCGACAACAAATTGGTCCAATGCTTTTAGAAATCTCACCCTAAAACATTGTCCTTTTCAAATCACTCCACAAAAGATACAAAGTAGTCAACAAACTCTCACAACCTTGAAATTTCATCATCAAACTTCATGTAAAAATATTCATCAGTTCCTCCGAAACTGTCCAAACTTGGTCTGTTTGTCCTTTTGTAATGTCAATTTGGTTCACAAGACGGATTTTGAGAATCAAAGTAGAACAGTCATCCCTTTAGCTTCTCTGAAAGAATTGAAAATATACAAAACTTCCATTGGTTTAACAACAACTGACTTTTGGCTCCTTGATTGTCTCACAAGAGGAATCACTTTCCGTCAACTGGTTCTCTTCAAATTTCGTGGGACGGAGAATCTGGCCAGTGATAATGACAAAAGTAGTGAAAATTTTGATAATGACGATGGAGGAGAGTTTCCAAATCCTAGAAGAAAGAGGAGGATAGGACCATATGACTCAATAGTAGCCAAATTTCTAATCAAAAATTCATCCACACTAAAGCATCTTGACCTAGGAGGACTGGGTATGTCAAAAAAAATTTCTTTCTATAATTTTCTATCAACTTTAAACAATAAAATAAAATTTCAGGATTCAGACCCTGCCCTTCCACAAACACAAAAGACATTGTCAAGCTGAGTGAACTTCGACTTGAGTCCATTGTGTTCAATTTCGAGACATGTGGAATGAAATATCTCCTCTCGTGTCAAAATCAACTTGAAAATTTGTCATGTTCTGGTTTCACTCCATTCAGTCAACCTACAATATATGGGAATATATTCAAAACAATCCAGAAAAACTGTCAGACCCTCACAACAATTTATATTTCTCCTTGCATAATCTCGGATAAATTGACCTCTAGTTACGAGACAGCCTACACCTTGAATTGTGTCATATTTGAACAATGTGTCCAACTCCAAACACTCTACATCAACATCACAATTTCGAAGAAGGAAGGGGAGCAAAAGAATTCTTGTGGTCGGATAAGAAATATCCAAGTTTTACCACCAAGTCTCACAAAAATTGACATTCACAATAGGGAATTTTCACTTGGTGACCTCAATGCTTTTGCAAATAAATTACCTCAATTTTCCCAGTTGACCCGTTTAACTTTGAGTAGTAGTTCCTTCCATCCTTATCCCGTCCCTCTGTGGTGGATTGAAAATCTTTTTACCCTATCCAGTCTCAAGTCTGTCCAGTTGATTGGAGGAAGAATTGAGAATGTGGAATCTTTCAGGGATTACTTCAAGACAAGACCGGAGAATGACATGGTCACAATGACTCAAAGTTCGGATGGAGTCAGTTTTACTAAAAATTTATGAATAGCCATTGTTTTGAGCCTTTTTCGACAAGAATGAAATGAAATAAAAACTTTTTATCCTCACAATTTTTGTGATTCGGATTTTTGCGCAAAGCACAAGTCTGGAAGGACTTGACCCAATCATTTTTCAGTGACACTTTGTATTAAGCGTGGGTACAAAATCCTCCACATTTCCCGAGCAATGTTCGGAGACAATTTGTAGGGCCGGAGCCAGATCTGAGTAACTATAAATTTTTCAGTGACTTTTCAGTGATGAATGGCAATTTATTAGTGATTTTTCAGTGATTTTCCAGTGATTTTGAAGTAATGTTGATAGACTTTCCTTAATTTAACCTATTTTTGCCATTTTTCAGTTATTTTAGTCTAGTTTTCAGTGATTTTTCCGCCATTTTTGCAATTTTTCAGTAATTTTTCTATTTTCTCGAGTGGTTTTACTGTCTACATCCGGAGCCAATTATGCAATAGTTCGGAGCCCGTTTTGATCCTTGGAAGATTTTGCACCCACGCTATTAAGCTTTCTAGTGATGAGTTATGAGCGAAGCATCATTTGATTCAATGAATGAAATATTTTTTATTAGCTCCCCAACTGGAAATGAGAATATTTATTTTGAAAAACATAATTAAATTGGATAGTATTGGTAATGGATGTACATAATATAAAATATAATAGCCGCAAAGCGGTATCAGATTCATAAAGTTTGTTGAAGACAGTCGTAGGTACAGTATTTATTATGAATAGCCTATTGATGATTAACTAGATCCACAAACACTGGCGTCGTCCACACAAATCTTCTTGACAGGGTCAAAGAAATTACCTGGACAGTTAATCAAGAACGTCATGTGGCCTGTACATTTGTAGTAGGATTTACAGTCTTCTTCATTGGCGTACAGTCCATTTGGCATGTTGTCGCAAAATTTTCCGGGCTTTTTTGTAGTTGTTGTAGTAGTCGGTTCCTGAGTTGTTGTGGTAGTTGTAGTTGGTTCTTCAGTTGTTGTTGTTGTAGTAGTCGGTTCCTCAGTTGTAGTTGTTGTTGTGGTCGGTTCTTCAGTTGTTGTTGTAGTTGTGGTCGGTTCTTCAGTTGTTGTTGTAGTAGTAGTCGGTTCCTCAGTTGTAGTTGTTGTTGTGGTCGGTTCT